>ML109094.1:0-11783 GCA_003697995.1 Taxidea taxus jeffersonii
GCATCTGCCTTCAACTCAGGTCATGATCCCAGGGTCCTGGGATGGAGCCCCAAATTGGTCTATCTGCACAGCAGAGAGCCTGCTTCTCCCTATCTGCCTGCCTCTCTGCCCACTTCTGCCTACTTGTGATTTCTCTCTCTGTCAAATAAATAAATAATCTTTTAAAAATAAATAAATAAATAATTTTTTGAAAATGGGAGAAAAGATTTTAACTTTTTCCAAAAAAAGATATACAAATAGTTAAGGAACACATGAAAAAATGTTCAATGTCATTAGTCATAAGAGAAATGTATGTCAAAATTATAATGAGATATCACTTCACACCTACTAGGATGACTGAAAAAAAAGACTGACAATAACAAGTGCTGACAAGAATATAAAGAAATTGTACATTCATACATTGCTATGGGATTGTAAACTGTCAGTTCTTTACAATGTAAAACATAGAATGACAAGACCAGCAATTCTATGTATAGTTATATACCAAAGAGAAACAAAAACATATGTCCACAAAAATAACTTGTACATGAAATATTTGCAACAGCATTATTCATAATGCCAAGAAATCAAAATAATACAATGTCCACCAACTAATAAGTAGATGAAATGTGAAACACACACACACGAATATTTGAAAATGAAAAGAAATGCCATAGTGAAGCATGATACAACATGAATGAACCCTGAAAATGTTATATACCACATGAAAGAATTCAGTCACAAAAGACCACACACTGTATCATAGCATTTATTTGAAGTGTCCAGAATAGGCAAATACATACAAGCAGCGAGTAGGTTAGTGGTTGCCTGACTAGGACGAGTGAAGAATTAAGACTGTTAAGACTTAAGTCTTAAGACTGTTAAGACTGTTAAGTGGCAGGGGGTGATCGAGGGTATTGCAAATATTCTAAAAGTAGATAGTGATGATGGGTACACAGTTCTGTGAACATACTAAAAACTGTTCAATTGTATACTTTAAATGTGCAATTTGAATGGCTTATGAATTATATTAATATAAAATACACATCCCTTACAGACACAAAATCTCTTAAACATGATGATTATGATCTTTTTTGTATTTATGTGCAAATCTTGGAAGGCATTTATTTTAGTCAGTATGTTGTATTAGTAGAGAAAATTATTTGAAGAATATAACTTTCTATGATGCAAATTAGATGAATGCTGCATTCTGCAACTTTTTATCCCTGATGCTTTGAGGTGGGCCTCATCATATTGCCATTGGGGATGCCCTGTTTTTAACTGTTCTGCTATCATTTTATGTACAATTATCCATTGAAAAAGGGAACCCTAGTTGTGCAGAGCTGTAAAGATAATGTTTACCTCTGATGTACTTTAGAAGTAGGGTTATCATGGAGACTTGCTTGGGTCAATAATGGTTAATGCCTGTGACACTAGTTAGGTTATAAATTATGTGGTCACGCTATCTATAAAGGTGATTTTAAGGGCCCATAATTAGCAGTCTACTTAATAGATTATTTTATAAAGAATGCTTTCCAAGCAAAATTATCTTATAATGTTTAAAGATCCATAGCTACATGGTAAAAGAATAAAGAAAAGAAGTCATTACCTTAAAAGTCATTGTAATGCAGTGATCCTCACCCAGGGGTGATTTCCTCCCATGCCCAGCATTATTTGGCAATATCTGGAGACATATTTGTGTGTCACAATTTGCAGGGAGGGAGATCAGATGGGCAGAGAGGAGGTAAGAGTGTACTACTGACATCTAGTGGGTAGAAATCAATGATGATGCTTAACATTCTACAATGCCCAGTAGGGCTCTCTTCAACAAAGAATTTTCTAGAACAAAGTATCTATAGTGCTAAGGTTTAGAAACAATGTTTACATTTTCAGGGGAGGAATATAAAGTGTATATATTTATACATTAAGATGATTGAACTGTTTGTGTTTTGTGCAGTTTTTTGTATGCATATTATACTTAATAAAAGAGCAGAAGGAAAGATGGATGGATGGATGAAAGGAAAGAAGGAAGGAATCTTGAATAAATATGTGTCATATATTTTCAATATTTCATATATGAAATATATATGAAATATATTAATATATATAGTAAATATATTTATATACTTATATATTTTATATATTATATATATTTCAAAATATTTTTCATATATTTTCAAATACTTCAGGTATACATTCTTTCATACTTCCAAGAGGACTAATTTTCACCCTATATATAGCATTCCAAAATTATTAAGCTTGTCTTTTTTAGTGAACAAATAATCCTTTTAAGAAAGTATCACTTAAAAAGACTGCATATCGATTTTCCTTGCGACTATTAGTATAAAAATTTTAATTTGTAGCAAAGTAAATTTGGAGGTGAAGTCAAGCATGCTTTACTATTATAAAAATTACTAAATGTGATATCATCTACAATTCAATAAGTTAAGAAATTATCCCTAGATTATTCAATAAAATTTGTTATTAACAATTTTAAGGAGTCAGAAGATAATTTCTTAACATGATATCATAATTAGTAGCCATTTCAATATGGTGAATGCTGTAAGAATTCTTATGGGAAAGAAAAAAGTCTTAATTTTCATGTTTCTAGAAATGCAAATTAGTCCAATAAGACTTTAAAATAGAAATCAAAGTTGGAGACTTTTTAGACTCTACCCTAGTTTATTCCACATTGCTTTCTATAAGCTTCTGGGCTATTCCTCATTCATCTTTTTGTCTATGAGAGTCTCAAAATAATAAGAAATTTCATAATTTAATTCCTTAAATATAATTTTTATTACAAATAGGAGTATGGACATATCCATATCCAATACTTAACGTTAACTCAGTCTTCATATTCACTGTTACTCCTATTAAATGTTTCTTAATTACATCCCTAAGACTCCTAGGCAGGGAAGGGTTAAGATTCTGGGATTCTTTCATTCTTTCTAAGAATGAAAATTTTGTGGGTTAACTCGGTGAGTTTTAAGAGCTACAGTCCAATAGTTAATTTTTTGAGCAAAGAAAACAAATGTTCCCAATCCAAACTGCTGTATCAAAATGCCATCTATCTTATTTCAAGCACCAGAATAGTACTGGTGAAAAGTCCATCTATAAGGAGATGTTTGCTAATGAGAACTTTCTGCTGATGTACATGGATACTGTCATCTTGCTCAGGGCAAACAAAAGACCCAGGGTATGTGGTTCCCAGTTTAACATTTCCATTGTTAAAATCCACTGGTTCAACAGCTGGCACATGGCTGGGCTGGGACAAGGAAAGAAAATGAACACTGTAGAAGACCCAGAGCTACTATATCTCTAGCAAAAATTTAGACCAACAGGAAGGCTTTACCGCTGACTACTGATCCCTCTCAAAAATGACCAATGGGTGTAATCATTCACATACAAATGATACTGAATTATGTGTGTCCTATTATTCTTCATTGTAGAAAGTGTAAAATATTATCTTTATAACATATGAAATATCTTGTATCATATATCCAACTCCATGCTTAGTCAAAAGGAAGCTTTCAGAGCATTTATTTTTTTCCTCTTATGCTCCCTTTTAATATTATGAAAACTCATTTAAAATTTTTCATTCTAATACAAGATAATTTAGAAATTATATTGTTTATTGATAATTTGAATATTGATAATTTAGAAATTATCTTGTATTAGAGAACAAAGGGTAGTGAAAGCACATTTTTAAAGGGCCTTTTCCATTGAAAAAATATTTAATTATAATATTTGTATTGATTAACTTAAATGAAGAGTTTAATATTTAAATACATACTTATCCACCTATTAATGATGAAACAATACCCTATCATCTACTCTGAAGAATTCTTATTCACCATAACTTTTAAAGTTCAGTATTAATTACTGAATTAGAATCACAATTTATTCTTGTATTAATCTTGACTTTGTTTCTTGGCATCCTCAAAAATATGCATATCTCTTCCTTTGAAAGACCTGTCTTATAATATAGGAAATTAGTTTAAGTTTTATCCTAGATATTTAAAAAAATAAAGACAAAGGAAATATCTAAGAATGCCACAGCAAGTCAAAATGATAATATTTTATGCAATAGATACTCTCCTTTCTGATCCTTGCTCCAGAAAGCCAATAAAACATTGGGGTGAAAAATAGAACAATGTGTATGAAAGTTTAAATCTCACTGTCATGAAAGTTAGCAAAACAAACAAAAACCACAGGGGATTTATTAATTTCTAGTTTGAATCTTCTGTCCAGTGGATACTGCCCTACTTTAAAATGAGTTCAAATTAGAAACATCAAGGGATCCAAATATCCACAGGCAATGAATTAACTCTTTTTTAATGAATTTAAGTCAATCATTGAGTAATTGATTAGAATAGTTCAGTTAAGGTTACTCACTCCACTGTTAGGACAGCTGCGGTGGGGGGCGGGGGAAGGGTCAATATCTTAAATTAAGGCTCTTATCCTATCAGGCAAAAGGAAAAGCTGGTCAATTTCTTGGTCAGCTGCATAATGGCCTTTTCCTTTCTCTCTCTGGAAAGTATTCTTTGTTAATATAAGTAAGTTACTCTTCTCACACTTTATAATACCTCCTGCTGAGCAAGTTATATTTATCCCTCTCTGTTCAGTAGACGAATAAGAATTTGGAGAGAGACTTGCATTTTGTTCTTTGTCCTTCTAATAAACTCAGTAATTTTCAAAAAAAATATTTTAACAATGTGTCAGTAAAAGTCATCTATAAAAAGAAAGCCCAATGTACAACAAATAAAATGAAGTTATTACATAGTATACTGTTACTAAATGGTAATCGCTATTAGGGAAGAATTTTGTTCATTGTCCTCAGTCTTATATCCCCCAAATGCCTGGGGCATAGTATATGCTCAATAAGGATATTCAGAATGAAACAATATTGTTTGGATAGACAACCCTTGAGAAACTTCCAGGTGTTCATAATTTGAAAACAGTATGAATCATCAATTTGTCTAAATGAACTTGATGTATGTGAGGCTAACCGGCTGGATTTTAACCTGATCCTGGTAGAATGCTGTTTCCTCATCCAGGTTTACTGGAGAGAAGTGGGCAGTATGAGGAACCAATGGAAATTTTCATCCACTGTGCTTCACACATTTGCTACCTGGAAAGAGACCTGTCCTTTCTGGGTGGGGGGACAGAGCCAGGGAGAAGCACTGAGGCTCAGGAACTCCCACAGGCCTTTCCTGTTTGAGGATAGATGCTCAGACAGAAATACCCAAGGTTTAACCTATAATCTTAGGGCAGTGACACAAGGATAGTTAATTCATGTGCTTGGACAGATCAGAGTCTGGAACTATGCTATTAACTTTGTCCAAATGACACCATAATCCATAGTGTCTTAGTGGTCTCTCATTTTCATTTATTTTTTTTTAAGATTTTTAAAAATTTATTTGATGGGGTTGGGGGACACAAACGGGGGGGGGGGTGGGAGAGAGAAAGAGTCTTCCCGCTCTTCAAGGAGCCTGATGTGGGGCTCGATCCCAGGACCCTGGGATCATCACCTGAGCCAAAGGCAAATGCCACCCAGTCACCCCAGTCTCTTATTTTAAAGTTGAAAAGACTCAGGTGGTCATGATAATGGATAATGGATAACGGATAATGGAGTGGTAGTAGTGGGAAAAAATGAGAAGATATTTTTTTAGTTTGGGGAAATAGAATAATTTGGGGTTTATTGTAACAATTTTATGGGCAATCTGCATGCTCTGCCATACTTGTTACAGCCTAGTAAAAGTTTACAGGAAAGAAAAAGTAGACTGTAGAGCACTTGGAAATAAGAGACTTAAAGTTTAGTTTAAACATGTAAATTTCTGAATGTTATATCAATAAATAATAGATGTTTTTAAAAATATTATTGGATTGTTTTGATTTTAGTTAATTCTATTTTCTTATTTATTGCTACCACAAAAGCAAGGATATCATCATAGGATTAATACTTCCCAGACTGTCAAAAAAATTTTAACTCAATTATCAGTATTCTCAATATTAATCATTTTGCTATACTAAAAACATATCATCAAGTAAAAATATTAAATAAAATTTAACACTGCAATAGAATCTAGAATAAATATTTGTTTCATTCTATTTTTTACAAAAATAAAAAATAAGATGATAGTTTTATTTCTTCCTCTTGTTGGCCAGTTTTTCTTTTTCTTTTTTTTTTTCTTTAAAGATTTTATTCACTTATTTGACAGACAGAGATCACAAGTAGGCAGAGAGTCAGGCAGAGAGAGAGGAAGGGAAGCAGGCTCCAGGCTAAGCAAAGAGCCTGATGCGGGTCTCGATCCCAGGACTGGGATCATGACCTGAGCCTAAGGCAGAGGCTTTAACCCACTGAGCCACCCAGGTGCCCCTTCTTTTTTTTTTTTTTTAAGACTTTATTTATTTGACACGGAGAGAGAGAGAGAGCACAAGCAAGGGGAGTGCAGAGGGAAAAGCAGGGTCCTCGCTGAGCAGGAAGCCCAACATGGAACTCAATCCCAGGACTCTAGGATCATGACCTGAGCCAAAGGCAGACATTTAAGTGATTGAGCCATCCAGGCGCCCTGGCCAGGGTTTTTATATTTATTGTGTCTTCTTTTGCAACAAAAACATATATGTTATTTGAGAATCTTATCCTCAGCAACAGTAATGGGTTGTTTCCAACATAGGAACCCAGTAGCATTTATACCTCAGCAGTTGGCTAATGTGAGCTTATAATGGAGAATAGAAATGTCAAAGAACTATCTAACAATGACAGTCATTCCCCTTTCTTATAGGATGTAGATCTGTCAGCCTCTAGC
Source organism: Taxidea taxus jeffersonii (assembly GCA_003697995.1). NCBI lineage: Eukaryota > Metazoa > Chordata > Mammalia > Carnivora > Mustelidae > Taxidea > Taxidea taxus. The sequence goes on from ML109094.1 coordinate 6,789, forward strand.
TAATACCAGAACATTTATAATAGCAGTACATCTGTATTCGTCAAAAAGATCTTCAGTGCCTACTTGAGTCAAATAAAAACTAAAGGCCCTCCTTTACTTGTTGGGCCAAGCACACTATAGATAGAGTCTCACCCAGGGGCTCAGAGGTAGGACCCTCAGAGGCTCTGTAATGAGCACTTGGTTGAATTCTGATAAGTGAACCATTAATAAATTAGAAAATATATTTATTTGTTTCATTTGCAGTACAAGCTCAGTAATCAATTATAATCCATAAATTTAATTGCATCAATTATTTATGGCAAATCTACAGAACCAAATTATATAGGGCTTAGCAACAACAAAACACATATCCTAAGAATGAATACAGTCTTACTGTTTTACCTGGTATTTACTTTTTTTGTGTGCAGTGATTTTTTTTTATTTGTGGTTAATATGAATTTTACTTTTGGTTAAACATAATCATTTCTATGATACACATACAAGAAAGAATAGAAGATGAAGAAAATTGTACTTCTCAGTTGGTTTTATTGTCCTTTCTGAGGACCGTCACAATTTTTTCTCAGATGGTAGGAATTAAAAGTCAGCAAATGTCAGAAGCCAGTCTCCATAGTAAAACCTGCTAAATCTTTGACAATCCATACCAATCCTCTCTTTTTCTTCATTTTTCCTTAAAGTTATAGATATTACCACAAAGCAGCCAATGAAATATATGTAACAGGTTTCTCTTCCTCCTGCTTTACTTTGGATTATAAATCTGTTAAGGATAGAAATCTATTTTATATTTCTGTCCTATTCCCAATGATATTACACATAATATAATCAATAAATTTATAAAAGTCCTTCATACCAAGCCAAATTTGATGAAAACATGAAAGCTGTTACAACGCCAGAGATTGAAGAGAAAATTTTCATCCAAACAGTGCAGAAGTTATTTTTCAATATACTGAAGTGTTTGCCTTACTCTTATTCTATTAACAAGCTTATACTTAACAGAGAAGCAGTAGTATGTCTCCCTCTGATCACTAAACCATAAATGTACTGCATTTTACCAGAATTCATAATGGCAATTTTGAAATTATTTCTATTCTGAATTTGATCTTTCATTTTATCAAATACCAATTATTTTCCTTGACATTCTTTTTTTAAGATTGTATTCATCCATTTGACAGAGAGAGGAATAGAGCACAAGCAAGGGAAGTAGCAGAGGGAGAGGAAGAAGCGGGTTCCCTGCTGAGCAAGGAGCCCAATGTGGGAATCAGTCCCAGCATGCTGAGATCATGACCTGAACATGCCTATTTTCCCTGACATTTTTTTTAAAGGATTTTATTCATCCACTTGACAGAGACAGAGATCACAAGTAGGCAAAGAGGCAGGCAGAGAAAGGGGGGAAGCAGGCTCCCTGCTGAGCAGAGATCCTGATGCGGGGCTCGATCCCAGGATCCTGGGATCATGACCCAGGCCGAAGGCAGAGGCCCAACCCACTGAGCCACCCAGGTGCTCTTCCCTGATATTTAAAGAAAGAAAACTACGTAAAAAAATTTTTATCCCCTATATATTCCAGTACAATGAATTATGTATTTGAACTTGATAACAATCATCTCAATTTTCACTTCTACACTGGAATGTGAACAACAACAGAAGAGAGATCTTTTTTTGTTTCATTCTCTGCTATATCCATGAAACCAAACTAGAGTAAGAGCCTAATAAACACTTTTCAAAATAATGAGTCAAAGTGGAAAGGCAAATTATCAAGGGACTAAGATTGTGGGTCCTAAAGTCAGTTAGACATTCTGGAATAATCTATTCATGGCAAATCTGATCATACTACTAGTTATCAATATCAATGAACTATGGGTGATAATAGTACAATCTTCATGGGGTCACTATGAGGACTGAATAAAGAATTCTAAGAAAAGTACTTAGAAGAGCATGTTGTACGTATTAGGTGTGCACGCAACAAATGTCAGTGATTATTATGTTAAATATAAGGAATTCGAAATTCAGAGAATTTTTATAGTCAAAATAACAGGTCTGGTAACAGAAGAAAAGTCTTCTTAATTTCATACCTGTGCTCATTCCTCTAAATTATCTGACCACCCAAGACATTGCAATGATATTTCATGGAAAATATAATTTCTAGAAATAATACATTAGAAAGAGAAAAACAATTGTTTTTATGAGTAGAACATACATCCATACTACTAATAGGAATCTTGTCCAACTCAGGCTTAAGATGCAACATTGAGAGAATTTCAGGGAATGAGAATTGCCTTAAAAGCATGAATTAGGTAGTTGAGTATGGTAGACTGCAACTCACAGGGAAGTTGTACATCACCTGAGGTGGGTAGCCCCAGTCCGCAGAGGAGGCCATTGCGGACTTCTCAGTGATGCTGGGGTGGTTTCCAATAGCCTTGGTAAGTGATTGGTCCTCTGGATGCTCTGTGGCACACAATCCTCTGCAAAGGTTTCTGGGCTCACCTCATACACACATTTCAACATTCACATCTAAGGCTTTGTGTTACTTTCTTTACCACCTGCCAGATGAGTGCAAATATTTTCACTTTGTTCACTTGGGATATCCCTTTCTCAAATCTTCTAAGAGCTGCCCTGGCAGCAAGTTTGCCCCTTCCCAAAGTTCTTGTCAGAGTGTTAAATCCACGTCCTGAAAAGTATGCAAGCCACTGGATTTTTCTCTATTTTATTAAACATTCTGGTTATTACTTTCTTTAATTCTTAAGACTTAGATTTCCACTGAATTACCCTGAGGTGGTGCTAGCAATGATTCTGCACGCTATTTACTACAATCTGCTCTGGGAAGACAGTTAATACCACTCTTCATTGTCATTAAAGGGTGAGTTCAACACTAGTGCATTTTTAAGAACTTGTTTTAGATAACACTGTCACGGGTTAAATATATTTTCCAACCCCAACTGAGGTATTTAGATCTGTGTTTACTTATTGAGAGAATAATGGAAGTTGAGTTTCCCTCATCACCAAAGAGATATTTGATGAAAACAAGTATGACCAGTTATTTTAGTTCTTTTTCCCATCTATCCTCTCACCATCCCAGCTGATTCTGCTTAAAGTTCAGTTCTGTTGTCCTGTTGATTTTTTCTTCCTTTTTAGATAATTTTTATTGGCTAGACATCACAATAGCTGTAAATTATTATGACATTCCTTGTTTCATGTACTGTACCCCATCAGATAGAAACAGATCCATGTTGCACTTGAAAGTGAATAATCCAATACCAGATCTGGGCCCATATTCTTCCCCCTGCTCTGAATCACGTGACTCACTACAATCAGGTTAATCTTCCCAAACTGTTGTGCAAACATGGTTTCTATTTTTACGTTTTATGGGTAAACAGCATGTTTACATACACATTCACTTATGTAGATGATATCTCTGTACGTATCTGCCTACGTGCAGAGTTAACTGAAATAAAACTCACTAAAAATTATATTTGTGGTAGAAGGTAAATTTAGAGATTTTTTAATAACTTCAAAACTGCATATGAGTTATTTCAATTACTCTTCAGTTCACCATATAATTTGTTGTTCGACCTGGGCTTTGAGACTGAAAGAAGACTCTAATAGAACACTATTAACTATATCCTGGGCAAATAACATAATGATAGGCAAACAAGGATGTGCCTTTAGCCTGTTTAATCCTCACAGTGGATGATCCCCATCCACATTTTACAGATAGAGAAATAGCTCTAGTCACAGGAGATGTCTGGCCCCAGTTTACAGAACTTGTCATTGGCAGGACTGGATTTCAAATCCAGCTGCTGTGTTTTCAATTACTGCCTCCTGGGAACATCTCATTTGCCTGTTCTTATCCATATGGCCAGATGTGCTCTTTACTTACTCCTTCAAGGAGCTGATATAAGACTTACTGTGGGCTTCTCTTGTAATTCTTATCTCCCTCAACTTTGTGTAATGGATGTCTGTGCACCTCTCTTATCTCCATTCCTAAATTATGTGTAGTACAGTCATTTCAGATACAACATTGAACCTTTCACTGTGTCTCAGTTATCTACTGCTGAGTAACAAATTACTCCAAAACCTAGTGAACTTAAGCAACAAATGTTTACCCTGAATAACAAATTACCCCAAAACCTAGTGAACTTAAGCAACAAATGTTTACCCTTCCTTTTTCAAGAAAGGTAGCACAAGTTTGCAACTGAATAGATTTCTCAGCCTGCCTTCTGGGGACCAGGGACCTCCTTTCATTTTATACTATCCTCTCTCTTTCAGTCCGAGTTTACAGTATTCCTGCCAGTATAATTTTCCCTAGGAATTTTGTGGCCTTTGTGAATCTCACTGAGTTCATTCTGTCAGATAAAAGCCCCATCCACAAGTACCTGACGGACACTGAGTTTTTATTTAATTTAACAATGGTATACCAATACTCTTTCAGGAATTATAAATACTTCTATCTATAAATATTTGAATCATTTCTATTATTATATTGGTTCCTCACTAAGGAGATAAATACTTAAATCATCTCACTCAACTTGTGTAAGAATAGAGTTTCAACTCTTTTGAAAGTTACATTTTCAGAATAGACTAAGTCAGAAAGCATAAGGTTTCTGTTAACATAAATTTTTATTGGTTACTATGAGATGTCAAGGTTCCCTTTCTATTTTGAAATTAAGTTTTCATAAAGTATACAAATGACATAGGAATAAATGTGAGTGAGACATAATATGCATCACCTCTGTGATAGATAATCTGACTTAAATCTGTCTGGCAAAGCAGGTTCTTGTGTTCTCATCACAAAATCTTGTGAAATTCCTCAGTTGAAAAGAGTGGATGGACCATGAAAGAAGAGTAGAACTGTTTCTGCTAGAAAATTTAGATGTTAAAATATTCTACTTATTGTAGGGTATACGTGAGGATTCAACTTGCCTTGTGTGGAATCAAAAGTAAATAAAAATGGAGGCACCTGGGTGGCTCAGTCAAACATTCAATTTGATTTCAGCTCAAGTC
>ML109094.1:11883-67836 GCA_003697995.1 Taxidea taxus jeffersonii
AAGAAAGAAAGAAAGAAAGAAAGAAAGAAAGAAAGAAAGAAAGAAAGAAAGAAAGAAGAAAGAAAGAAAAGAAGGAAGGAAGGAAGGAAGGAAGGAAAGAAGTAAATTAAAATGTTCCTTTGCTTTTAACAATTTAAAGTTAACATGAAAAAGGAACATTGTCATCTTAAACAGAGGTCACCAATTCGGTAATAAATAGATGAAATAGCTAACTTACTTATCTGGAGAGAGAGCTACTTAGACATGACAAATCAAATTTCATCATTACCATATTGACCGAAGCCCCCTCTAATTTCAGGTATTCAGAGCATAGAAAACTATAATAAAGTTTGATTTTATACTTTCTTAAAGTGCTATGGGGGAAGAAGATAGGCTCATTTTTGTGGTATTTCTGTGCATTGAAATAATTGCTGCAAAAACTCAGGTTCTCAACCTCAATAACAATGATATTGAAAGAAGTCACATATTGAATTTATTTCGACAAATGGTAATTTGCTGAAACAGAAGCCTCAATAGAAGAAAGTTTTCTGCAGAACCAGTTTCTTCTTTTAATTCTAAAATATAGAGATAACTAGGTGCCATCATTTTTACTTCATGCAACTTATGTCTGTTTTCTTGGAAAACTAGCCTAAAAAGTCTTATTTAAGGAATTCAGAAAAATTTAAACATACCAACTGTTTTGACATCCTTTATTCCTGATTGCCCTTCAGTCATATTCTAGCTCCTGAGTGTACACACCCTTTAATCCAGTGTAATAAATCATGAAATGATTTTTCTCAGTGAGACAAAAGAGACATTACTTGAAATGCTGACATGGCATTGGAATGGTGGGCAAGGCTGATGCAATTATCTAGAAAGTCTGTTTATTCCTTCTTCATCCACTCTACCTGAGGACAAAATTATTATTCAGCACAGTTAGCTCTAGCATTGCATCAAGAGTGAGATTAGAAAGTACTGATTTATAAGGAGAACTATAGCTAGAATAAGAAATTCTGATAAGCAAAATGACTTAAAGGCTTTATTTTATTTTCTCTATCTTTTTAAACTTCATTCTGGTTCTTGCTATCTATATCTAAGTTACATAGTAATTAATATTAAGATTTTAACTATTTATGTCTATCTACACTCTAACCCCAAATATATAACTTTATATTCAATTGCTGTTTCATCTCTGAACCAAGGGAATTCTAATATGTAGGCATATAAATCATGCTGGTGCATGATTAATGTGCCATAGAACATTAGGTCCCATGTCCTGGGAGGGAAATGAATAGCCTTCGAAGGGTACAATGTTCTTATAGTCTGTAGCAAATGGTGAGAGGTAGAAGTCCTTATCTGGCAGTTCTTACCTTTCTAATATAAGTAAAGTGTACTGGGCTTCCCCTGAGACACATGAATTCAAATTTCTTTGATTTATTTTTTAAAATATACAGTTAAATCCATATCCATAGGTCGGAATCCATACAAGCAAAAAGACATGCAAATCTTGCTGTTATATGTCCCCCTTTCTAATTACTGTTCTTGGAACTTTCTTGTCTTCCAGGTCACATGGTTTGAGATATAGAATCATTTATTAGTTAGCAAAGCAGTGCCATGTTACCAATAGGGCTATTTTGGATTGAAAAATCAAGGTATTTCGTATTGTCCTTAATGCAATCTGTTGAAAGAGACAGACGGTAGAGCAGGTGTAGAGGGTCATACAATGGACACATGCAGACTTTCTCTGCATACTAATTACAACACAAAATGTCAAAAAGCAAAAGAATAGATGAGCAAGGGTTTAATATACCTAGGCATTTTACAAATTATAGTATTTAATCTTGGTAAGCAGGAAGCTGTATCACTCTATTGTACTACTCTTAAAGTACTAATCATGTGAACCATTCAATTCTCCAGACAAATCATATTTCCTCTAACATATCTTTTAATCCTTTTTGATAAGATTATCCCCCAAATTCTTTGAAGTTTATTGTCTTTTCATAAATAGGATCTGGATTAGAGACATGGATCCCATTCTTCAAGTAGGCCCACTATCCTCCCACAAAGAGAAGGACAGATTTAAAACATTCTTTAAAGGTTTATTATAATTAACCTATTTATATTATTCAGAAATATTAATAATTACATATGAAACAGTGATACTTTAATAAGAAATACTTTATGTTATAATTTTAAAGTACACTTATGAAATCCATACTTACATTTTCCATTGTATTTCAAACCTATTACACTTTTCTATCAAAACCTATATATAAGCTCTATTATATTTGAGCTTTTTTTTAAATGAACAGTAATAACCCTAAATTAAAAAAAAAAAAAGCAATTCACTTGCAATAAATTGTAAAATATCACTGGAAGTATGATAAATTTAACTCATGTTATTAATTATAGTTTTTAAGTTATATGCAAACGGTAACCCAGTGCCTGTGTCTGATTCTTATTAATAAATACTCTGTTTGGGTGTTCCATTCATATTTTGATCTGATAGCAGGTGTGCTGACTCATACTCCCCACTGACTAATCCAAATGACAGTGCTTTACATACTAATCTAAGTGACAGGCATCCTGAATCACCTCATTTGCATGGGAAGAAACCTGGACTTAAAAAGAGATTTGCAAACATGAGCTAGTGTTGACATTACTAAATCTAGAACATAGGAAGCTATGAATGACAAGCAAATGGAACTTGTATTTGCCTTGTTAATTCTAAAATATCAAGGCAGGTCATCAGGAGTCTTATTTGCAATAAGGCCTATAAGTCTGATGAGGGTGGGAGTAGGGAAACTGAGGCCAATCAAGATGTTAGAACTGAGGATGTTAGAACTTTAAATCATGAAGTTTAGGATTCTGTGATAAAAGATTAAAACATTTTCAGTTCTTCAGAAGAAGCTCTAAGGCTATAGTAAATTTTCCCTATAGCCAGAAGTGGAAGGCAAAAGTAGAAAAGCCCTAGAAGAATCTGAAAGAAGATAAAATAATATTTATTTAGAACCTACTGCACATCAGATATAATGCCAGATCGTTTACATTAAAATTATTTCCTTGACTCCTCACAACAATCTCATGAGGCAGATACTTTTATCTGAATGTGTGAGTTTAAGTTCCTTTGGGAATGCCACACATGGAATAGAAGTTCGATATATACTTGTTAGCAGGTAGGAAACATTTGTACTCCAATCCTAACAAAGCTCAAAGCATCTTTTCCTAGAGAATAGAGGTGAAGCGCACCATTTCTAGAGTCAGACTACCTGGGTCCGATGTTAGCTCACCAGCTGCAGGACAGTGAAGTAGACTCCCTCTGAGTCTTAGTTTCCTTATCTGTAGGATGGGACTGAGAGCTGGGGTGAAAGCCAAAGGAGGTAACCCTGTACAATTCTTGCTCTGTGCTGGGCACACAGCAAGATCTGTCCCCAGCTTTTGCTAGTATTATAAATCCCACCAGCAGAGGGAGCAATACACCTGAAAAAACCGGGTTCTGAAGAATCCCAGAGCTCCCAAACCCTCAGAAGACCAAAAACAAAATCAAACAAACAAAAAAGGGTTACATTGTAGAAAAAGCCTATTTCCTCTTGGAGAAAAAAAAAAATTATTATCATTTTCAGCAGCAAAGATCTTGAATATTAGACCAACATCAGGAGACCCAAAATAACAGAACAAGGTCTGGAAACTACAAAATCCAGAAGCTGTTGCTTGAGCAGGCCAGCCATCTTGACAGTGCACCTTGAGGCCTGCGATATGAGTGTGCTAGCCGGGATTGCCTGACAGTCTATTCAGCTTATCCCAAATTTCTCAGAGTGAAGGGGGACTAAGGACTGAAGGAGGGGGGTAAATAATAATGATAATAGCTAGCATGAGCTTTTGCAATCTGTATAAAAATTTTATGAGTTACAAGGAAACTGAGACACAAGGTAGTGAAGTAACTTTGCCAAGGTCTCCAAGTTAAAACCAGTGAAAGTCAAAATTCTTACTCATTACATGTTTCTGTAGAAAAGTCACCAACAGCCCAAGTGTGTCTGGGACAACAGGACCCAGAGGTTTTTTGTTTGTTTGTTTGTTTGTTTGTTTGTTTTCTTTTTTTAATCATTCATCTGCCCCCACACACCATCTTGGTCACAGATGCTCTCAATGAAAGAGCATCTCGGCCACCACAGGACTTGGTCCTGTGTGTGAGTAAAGGAGAGCAAGAAACCCTGGAAGATACAAACAGAGTTAGAGCCCATGAAGATAAACAGAAACCTGTGACTTGTTGCCTTGGAGCTCGGTAGAACTACAGAGGCTGGGACATCTTAAATATACATATCTGGGCCCAGGGCCAGAGAAACTGAATTCCATTCTAGAAAAGGGTGGAACAGTTGCAGGTCTGACTGCGGTCTCACTACAATGAGGTGCTTCAGCAAATAAGCAGCAGTGTGTGTGAGTACAAAATGGCTGTTGCTATATTTTTGCCCTCCAAATATCCCAGAAGTATCTCTCATGTGACCCACCCCAACCAGAAACACGTAGGAAAGAGAATTCTGGGAAATGCAGTTCCCCAAAATGACATAGTACAAAGCAACTACAATCAACTGCTTTTCAGTTAGCCACACATACATGTGTCATTAGACAATACTTAACCTCCAAATAAAGAACAAAGTGACACCCCTACCTAACAAGATAGGACAACCCCAAGTGCTACCAAGAGCCAGCTAACCCGGAAATACATACCCAGAAAGGTAGCATGAGCACCCTGTAGGCTGGCTCCCCAGTAAATCAACTATAATTGGTAAACATTATTACAAAAAATATTTAAGTCTCAGAAACTATCCTAAAAACATACATCAGATGAATAAATCTTTATTCAAGAAGATCTGTTACCTCTCGGTAAGAACATCAAGAGTATGTAGCACTTGAGCCATGACTTTATCCCCACCACAGTTCAACTAATGGAAGACCTACCCCTGCTGGGTGTGACCAAGAAGAGAGAGCACCCTTGCCCCTCATCTCAAGGGCTGTGTGTCTCTCCAGCGGGGATAAGCATAGTACTTCCCATACCCTACAGCCTATGTTGGGCAAGCTAAATTCCAGATGGGTGCAGATGATTGATAGGGCTCTCCAATTTCCCCGACCCCAGACTCTAGTTCATGCATAGCAACCTGAGAATACTGGGGTGTCCATCTTCTTTACCTCAGCTCATGTGGTGAGTAAAGACTCCAGACTAGGGGAGGCAAGCCCCAAAACTAGAAATTATAAACCCTGACCAGGGCCCTACCTATAATAAAGAAGTTTACACCATGAAAAGTAAGTCACTGTCCCAGCACTAGAGCATGGCTCTGAGTTTTGTACAAAGAAGAGACAGGACATAAGAACAGAGCACACTGAGGGTCTCTCCAAAGGCTGTGATTTTATGGGGTATAGGGGATTCAAGACTAAAGGGGCTCTTAGAAACAATGGAGATTTGGGGGGGGGGGTAACCAATCAATAGCTTCATCTGAGCCAGAAGCTAAGCCATAGGATAGCTAATTTGACATTTAAAGAAACAACAACAACAAAACAAGGAAAGTGTGACAAGTTGTTCTTTAATTCTACAGATGGTGGTTTTAGCAGAAACACTGAGGACATCTAAAGCCAATCCATATCCAGAGTGTGTATTCCAGTAAGAACAAAACACCACCCATTCCTTTATGAAGGCAGCCCTGAGCAATCAATCTGCTGACATATAGCTTGCTGGTACCCCTAGGGAATGGGGACATATCAGGGTTCAGTGTTGATCTCATTTGCTGATAGATTGAGTGCTCAGCAATGACTTTAGTCCGATTGCGTTGGTGAATGGAGAAACATACATAACCTTTATGCTGCCACCATAAACGCTCGGTTTATGAGCCCATTGGATAACAGGGTTGGAAGCTGCTAGCATCCACCAAATAAAGCCTTCCACTCCCTGATTATTAAAATCCTTCTGTCTTGAGGTCACTATTTGGTGAGTGTTCATATAGGACACAAATATCTCCACATAACCATCTGGCCAACAAATTAGCAATGGTCTATGATTTGTTGTCCATCCATATTGTTTGACCACCTCTTCTTTCAAACTAAATGAACCACCAGGTGAGCACTCTCAAGGTCCACCCACTAGAAGAGGTTCCCTCTACCACTGTCTTTTAAGGCCTTCCCAAAGTATACTTGCATTTTCTTTCTTCAGGCAACTGATCATAGAAAACTCTCTAAGAAGCCTTAAATATAGGTTGAGGAAGAGAAGGCAATCAATCAAAGTAAGAGCCATCTGGTCAACTTTTTTTTTTTTTTTTTAAGAGTAATGTTGATGTCTGGTCAACTTTCTCATGCAACTTTCTTGTGGCTTCAGGACTTGGTTACATTTTGTTATGGAGTGCTGGTGTACATGCCTGACTTTATGGTATGATATGTCATAGCATACCCAGTTCATAAAGGACAGCCTAGGTCACATGATAACTTAGAAGTTCATGGTCAGGTATTCAGTTTCTTCTAAGGTTCAGTAGGAAGACAGAAGCTGTTCTCAAATGAAGATAATAGGGCTTTCTCATTTTTTGTGGGGGGGGGGGGTTTGTTTTGTTTCTTCCAGAGAATGGAAAAATCTCTGGCTTTGCCTCAAAATCCTCAGTGCTATGTTGTATGTCACCTTTGGCCAACCAAACATCCTCCCTATCTGTCACTGACACTTCAGGCATCATCAGATTTACTGTATCATACGGCCCAAGAGCACAGAGCAGCTTGCACAGCAGCTGGATCTGTTGCAGAGAGTATGGACTTGTTCTGGGACTCACTCAAAACAGGCAGCTTATTGGGTCATTCAATTAGTGGGTCAGAGTGACCTACACAAATGAACTATATTGTTTTGGAAATCCAAAAATGTCTATCTGAGTACTGTAACTTTTCTAGTGGTTGAATGGGTCTTTTATAGTAACTTTTCTTTCACCTTGTATGGCCCCCATATAACAGAATACCTAGAAATTTCACCAAGCTAGCAGACGGCTTAATTTGGAGGATTTATTTCTCACCATCCAGCATTCAAGTAGCTTACCAGCGTCTAGAGTAGTTGCTACTTCCTGCATTCCAGACTGGAGCAGAATCATATAATCGGTGTAATGGAAGAACAGGTTATCCTGTGGGAGGAAGCTGATCAAAATCCATGTGACAAAGATTATAACACAGGGCTAATCAGATATCCCTGAAGTAGGAGAATGTAAGTATATTGCTTGCCTTGGCAGTTAAAAATATATTACTTCTTGTGGTTTGTGTGCAGACCGGTGGCTATATACCAGGTAGCAATTAAATCACAACTGCTATAACTTTCAAGTGTGTGATGGTGCCAATAATGTCTGTAATCTTTCCAGCAATGTGGTATTTCTCTTACTTCCCTGTTTTTGTAGATAGAGACAGATCCTGTGAATTCTCTTGCTTCACAGATCAGGATCCAGGCTCTGAGTATGTTGTCTATTACACATTTCAGTACTGGATAAGAGACCACAGAATAGGTGTGGGGACTCAAGGGGCCCACTGTATGAGAACCTAAGCCAAAATCCTACTCTCACCAGTGTATCACAGTGACATTTTGGATTTCTAGGAATTAATGTGATTTCAGAGACATCCAGTAATCCAGGAAAATGCACAAAACCCTGGTGAAGGGCTACAGGAGGAAGGCTGAGAAGGTGATTAACTTTACATATTTTTGTCAGTGTGGCAAGATCTTTCCTCAAGGAGACCCAGTCTTTCCTTTATTCAAAGTGTTCTGGGTCTGTAAACTAGCTCAAGTATAGGAAATAATTAAGAGGCTGCAATTGTTTTCATGAGTTAAGCTCACCAGATTTGGAGCTTTTCTGCACATGTAAAAGTAAGACTTCACTTTATTGATTCCATTATTCATGATAGTTGTGTTCTATAGTCACCACAGACACGGAATTAGCAAATACTAAACCATTGCTCCCCAAGGAAAATACAGAGTTAGATTCGTGCTAGCCTCTGGTTACATTTTTGTCAAGCACTCAATATAAAGCCTTATTTTATATGTATTTCTGTTTAAAGACACCTTATTTAATATATATTATTTATTCATTAACATTGAACGCATGGCCAAAGCATCATAACTCATGCCTGAACAAAACAGCGGAGTGTGGCATTGCTTGACCTCAGCTGGAACGTGAGCATCGGGCGATTCAAATTTTTTGCCACTCTGCACATGCCTGTGTCCATGAATTACTGCAAACACTGCTAGGATTGCTTTTGAGGTTAGAAAAATAGTTTATCAAACAGAATCTGCAAATAACAAGGATTAACTCTGTTTTAGCTCTAGGGAACACCATGATCAATCAGCCAATGCCAAATGGCTCTGGGAGTCAAATTGTTCTGGTTATGGCTTTGGCTCTGCTGTCTGAATAAATGTCTCTTCTTGCCCCTGCTGCCATGGTATCCTGTCATCCTCATTACATTTCAGGATCTCAGTTTAATGGCAGAAGTTTCCCCGTGTAATTTCTGGTCTCCAGAAAAGAGCTATCACAGAGTTCTTTAAAAATACATTTGTCAAAGCTACGTGGATAAGAAAGTCCTCTGGATCCTCCCAGAGTGGTGAGAAGGAATTCTATTTTAGCATCCCAACATTCCTAGGCCTTGAGATACCTTTCTCTTCAGTGTACCAGGGAGATTCCAGCATTTCACTGTTCTCTAGTGTAGGCAACTGCTGAGTCCATGTTTGAGTCAACCAGCCAAGCAAAGTGTTAGAACAATTCCGAGCCCCTCACGCTAAAACATTGAATTTGGGATTTTTGCTCACTAAGCTCACATCTGCAAATTCATCCTGATCTAATTTTAGGTTTCTTCTACTTTGATCATATGCATTCAAGCTCCTTTCCCTCACAAATCCCTAGATGCCTGTCACTATAAACTGGAAAAGTCATGCGGCTCCTTTGGTCTGTTTTGTACCCCTCACAAATCACCCAGGTCACACTTCTGCCACACCCCTTTGGGGCCTTCGGGGATGTGAGTCTGATCATAGATCCAAAAGCAAGGAAAGGTTGTGGAATATGTTCTGAGAGGGATCAGCAGTGTCTTGCAAAGTCAGCCAACTCAAGGGAAGACAAGAGTACTTCAACTGGCAAAATTTAGGAATACAAGATTCTGGCATCCTCAGAACTTATCCATATGTCCCTACCCCAATTCTCATAATCCCACTTCTTCCCAATCAATGCCTTAACTTTAACAAAAGAGACTCTATGAGTTTCAGAAATCATTTGCATTATAATTCAGTCACCCAAGATTAGGTTTCAGGTTTGATTTCCAGAAATCTCAGCATTGTAACCACAGTATATATGGATTTTTTTTTCTTTAGGGAGCTCAAAGATGCTTTCGGGTCCCTTATGCAGACTTACAGCTGGAATTTAAAGCCCTGTCTTGTTATTTATTTTCCCCAAGTTCCCCAGCACAGTTACAACCAACTAACCAATACCATTATACTCCTATTGGTAGTAAAAGCTTTTATGACAGCTGATACTTCGTCACCCAGAGCTGTACCTTCTATAGTTGCTTGGTTACAAATATCTAAAGGTGATGATTTATGTAACTGTTTTACCATTGCATGGCCAAGCCTATCAATACCCTCATAACCACTGGAAACAGAGTCCCTAATGCCTTTAGGTCTAATCAGATCAAAAAACTAATTGGAGAAAACCCAGAACCAATTTAGAGTACTCATTCTTAAAATTCTATTCTTGTAGAACCATTTCTACTGCCAAATTAGTGTCGGTCAGGATTTTATTAGAGGCAAAACCACTAGGATAGATACATAGATATGGATATAAAAATAGATAAATATTAAGTAATTATTACAAGGATTTGGTCCTATGGAATTTGGGAAGCTGATTAAGTGCTTGTCTTCACATTTGATTCTGGAGCTTGAAACCCACAGGGTAAGTCATTGGAAGGAAAGATGGATATGGTATGGCAGAGAAAAAAAGCAAGCTGGGCCTCTCAAGATAAAGTGAAACCCTTGCCCCTTTTTGATACTTGGTGACCCTGGTGAAATGGGTCCTACAGAGACTGGGAGCTGAGTACACACACCTGGCCCAGGACTCGGAGAAGCTGAAGAAGGACCTAGCAAAAGGTGAAGTACTTTCGGCCCCACCACTGGCCACACCAAAGATCGAGATGGCAGGTCAGCAGCTCCTGTGAGACAGACATGGCTGCTGATTCATGCCCCACTTTAATGATAAAAATGAGTTTTTATCATTAAAATTCCAATCTGACATTGGGAGATGGAGAGGAGAAGTGAGTTGGGGGAAATCAGAGGTAAAGACAAACCGTGAGAGACTGTGGACTCTGAGAAACAAACTGAGGGTTTTGGAGGGGAGGCTGGTGGGGGGGTTCAGTGAGCCTGATGGTGGGTATTGAGGACGGCACTTATTGCATGGAGCACTGGGTGTGGTGCATAAATAATGAATTTTGGAACACTGAAAAAAAATAAATTAAAAAAATTCCAATCTGACGAATGCAACATCCAGAGCAAAAGGAGATTTCCAATGTCGATGCCAGGGGAGACACAAAGAGAAGAGCTGGTTTCATTAAAAAAGGAAAGAGAAGGATAAAACCAGTACTTTGGGTAGGGAGATATAAAAAAAGGAACAAGAAAGGATTCAAAAGATGATCCTTCCAGTACAGATTCAAAATAGTCTCTAAACCAACTACATATGACCTGAGGGGATGACTAAAGCAATGTTTGCAGTCTGGACTTCAGATATATTTCTAATCAGCTTGGATAAGACTGGGTACTTTCAGATGATGAGCTCAATCTATATGCCTTTTCCGGTCCTGATAGTTTTTAAGAACAAATCTACAATCAGGGCACAAAATGCGCTTCTCTTTTATAAAGTGTCCCTATAGACATGCCCTCTGAGGAATTTCTCCAACCAAAGCCCTAGCTTGGTGCAAAACCTTCAACATTACCCTGGCAATTGCATGGCTTTTCTAGTAATCTAGTAAGATAAGTAATCTAGTAAGATTCAGATGCATGCAGTAGCGAGGAAACAGAGTGAACGCAATTGGTCTATAGAGTCATTAGCACCCAGGCTAAAACTACCCCGATCATTACAGGACTCAGAACACAAAGAGAAATGCCAGCAGGTGAAGAGGTACAGAGTTCCCGAAATAGCAGTTCTGAGAGTAGTTTTTTACCTGTTTTCAATATCTCCTTACCAACTTGGAAGAGCGAGCCTGTGTGATCACTATGAAAGGGGAAGACATTAAGGAGAAAATGTTATTATCCACAAAGTCACTAAAGCAAAAGTAATTCAAACATGCTCCTTAGAAAATGTGAAGTCTGGGGTCCAAAAATTTTATAACATGCTGTCTGGTTCAAAGACTGGAAATATTGACGTTGTAAAGGAGAAATAAAACAACAAATGAGGAAATCTCCAGTTTGTTTTGTCCGATCACTTCAATTAACTCTCAAATCTGACTGTAGAAATGACATTTTTCAGTCATGTATAGTTAAGTACCCTCATGCCTGGATGTAGAAAGAACAGTGACAGTTTGGTAGGATACATTTAAGGCCACTTAAGGAATGAGTTATGGGTCTCATTATAGTCTTTCACTCTGAGCTTAACACGTAGATAAAAAGTAAGTACGACCAAACTTATAGCCAACCATTCCAACTATTTAACCACATCACCTTCGTCTATAGCTGCCCAATAGACTTAAACTCATCAAAGTGATTTGCAAAGCACAAATACTTCCTTTTGAGTCAATATCCTTCTTCAAACTCATCAAAGTGATTTAAAAGAGTATTTCAAGTCCAAGTTGTCCTTCCCTCTCATCATTCTGGAGCACCTTGTTAAACAGCAAGTAACAGTAAAAGAGCATTTAACAATCTGCTTCACATACACCTCTTTTCCAGCCAAATTGCACCTATAAAGTTAAAACAGAACCTCTTTGAATTCTCAACAAACATGAACTGAATATTTTATGATTTGTGCAGTAGTTACAGTGTGTTGCCTTTTCTTAATTAGCATATATATGGATGTCTTTCTTTCATGGCACATCATTATTGTTGCAGTAATTCAATAAAAGTATCTTAAACATTTACATTGTGGAGCATTTTTATGATTTATAACAACAGAACAGCACACGCAGGGTCATACATCTGCTTTCGAAGTTATCGCTTTATTTCATATTTTCATATCCCTTTTAAGAATGAGAAATATTGTAGCTTTGGAGCATGCCTTTATCATTTCTGACTCTCCATGAATTCCATTCTTTCACATATTTTTGCAACTCATAATGATGCTCAAGTTAATTCTGTTGAACTGAGGTGGCAATTTTTCCCTGAAATCTCTCACGATGGAGCAATGAATCGTTCTCTTAATCTACTCCATTGTATTTCTACTATTAAAATAATAAATATTTTTCTCTGTTTGGTCACTAACTAGATTTACACTCAGTCTCTCCAAAATGATCACAAAAATCACCCACACACACAAAAATCACAAAAAGCCAAAAGCACAAGTCCTCTGGAAAGAAATTAAATACATGTTGAAAAGTAAATCATTATAAGGTCTTTATAGAGTGCTCTTTCCCTAAACCATTTCCAACCTCAGGGGTCAATGGAATAGGGGTTCACTTGAACAACGTGTGATTATATAGAATATCTCTGTAGGTCTTCAAGGGGTTTCCCATCATATTCTTATGCATATTTGTGACACAATAGAGTCCTAGCAGTTTGCTTCATGTGCAACTGCTCTGTTACATCCCTGTGTCTGCCTGAGCTTTTAACCTGCCCATATCTCTACTCTGCCTCCTTTGTATATAGAAGTAGCAAGTTCAGATAAATCAAAAATAGATCTTTTGAAGTAATAGTTGGAGCTTACGGTATCAAAATTATGAATTTCAAATAAGAGGCTGGGAGAGGCATTCTATTAAACCTTAAGATGTGGTCTGAGGGATCCACAAATGAACCTGAGGTAGGAGACCGTGGTTGAGGTCGAGCCTGGGCCACTGACTGGCACTAGTGGAATGAGAGACTATTTGTGAGTCCAGCACTCTAAGTGTCCACACTGGTTGTTTTCCAACACATTCTTGAGGATCTTGAGAGAGATCTGCAAGAGAAAGGGAAAGGCTAATAAGTATTGTTTTACTATCAAGGCACTATAAAAAACTGAGAAAACTAGGCCTGCCTTGAGACTAGTGAAGATAGGGACATCCTTTCCCTTAGGAAGAAATTTCAGAGAGGAAAAAGGACAGGAATCACACAAGGAAAAGCAAAACGACATCAGAGCTGGAATGCCAGAGAGCAGCAATGAGAGACTGTCAGAGTAACATAGTAGATAACAATACCAGTTATCAGAAATGCAAATGGTGAACATCATTTTCAGAAAATAATTCAAAAGGCTACAGAAGGGAATGGATGAAACATTCAACCACAGATAAGGGCTGCCTCGGTGGCAGTTGGTTTAGCATCTGACTCTTGATCTCAGCTCAGGTCTTGAACTCAAGATTGTGAGTTCAAGCCCCACAGTGGGCTTCTTATGGGCATGGAGCCTACTTAAAAAAAAAAAATCCACAGATGAAATAATGATGAGGATAATGATGATGAAGATGACAATAACAGCTGATAAGTAGAAAATTCTCCAAATTTGTCAAGAACTATTCTTTTGGGGGTGCCTGGGTGGCTCAGTGGGTTAAAGCCTCTGTCTTCAGCTCAGGTCATGATCCCAGGGTTCTGGGATCGAGCCCCGCATTTGGGCTCTCTGCTCCGCAGGGAGCCTGCTTCCTCCTCTCTCTCTGCCTGCCTCTCTGCCTACTTGGGATCTCTGTCTGTCAAATAAATAAATAAAATCTTTAAAAAGAAAAAAAGAGCTATTCTTTTTTTGTTGTTTTTGAGAGTGAGTAAATGAGCAGGGTAGGGAGGGGCAGAGGGAGAGAGAGAATCCCAAGTAGATGCCCTGTTGTCAAGAACTATTCTAAATATGGGCTCCTGGGTCTCTCAGTCTGTTAAGCAGATGCTGAGCCTTCAGCTGAGGTCAGAGTCTCCAGGTCCTGGGACTGAGTCTCACATCGGGCTCTCAGCATGAAGCTTCTCTCTCTCTCTCACGGATAAACAAAGAAAAAAAAAAATTTAAAAAGGACTATTCTAAAATTCTAAATAGTTATATAAATTATCTCATTTACCACTCAAGCCATCCTTACGATGTAGGGACAAGTATTATCCTCTTTTAAGATGAGGAAATTGAGGACTTAAGTTATTACCTTAAGTTATTTACCTATGGTTTATATGGGGGATAGAAAGAAAAAGGCAATATACTGGGCTTTGAAATGGGATATTGCAGATGTAGTCTGTGCTTTCAATCACTACAGAATCCCTGGCAGGGAAGGGATGCAGCTTGGGTTTCTACGTCCCCCACCAAAAGGGTTCAAACACTCTTTTGGATATCACTGCTGTGGTTTCTTAAATGGATCTCCTTGATTATATTTGCCCAGTCTGCTATGGGAAGTGAGAAAACACAGGTGATCAACAACAGTACTGGCTATTTTTTTAATTGTGTCATTCATTCATTCATTCATTGAACAAGATGCCTGTCCTTTCCCAGTTTACCCTAGTTGTGCCCTGAACGGTCACTATATCATTCACAAGCACTTTCAGGCCCAGATGCCCCCAGCCTTGCTGAGATAAAGCCATGTTCTCAGCAGCTCATTCTATGTTTGCTTCCCAGTCTCCAACTTAATCAGACAGAAAGAAGAGCAGAGTCCAGAATTCCTCTGCTACTGTGATAGAGTTATTATTTTTTGTGTTCACCAGGAAAACATTTTAATGCAAAAATAAAAGGCACAATTCTATTAGAACCAGTACGTTGATAATTAGTTTTTAAGAAAATCGTTTTCCTATAGCATTACTGGAGGACCAAGTTAAGTTGTACAAACACACATACTCAAAAAGGTTTTGAATTTTCATCATATATGTCAAATGAAGTCCAAGTGAATAAATATCAGGGTGTAAGGAGGAAAAATTCAAGTGATCTGATGATTCTGCAAATATTAAGTGACATTCAGATTTGGTTATATATCAAATATATTCATGAAAAGATAAGAAAATTGGGGAGGGTATGTGCTATGGTGAACACTGAATTGTGTCAGACCGATGATTTACAGACCTATATCCCTGAAGCAAATAATACATTGTGTGTTAATTTAAAAAAAAGATGAGAATTACCCTTTTCATTACTACATACATATTCCAACATAGCTCTACCCCCTAAAATTTTTCTGATTAGTGACCAAAATGAATATAGTTATAAACATGTTAAATTTTTATGCTGCCTTACCAGCAAGTGACTTGGTTGATCTGAAATGGAAATAAATTCATGACCTTCCTTCTTATTTTTCTTCATACCACTTAATGTTGAAGATGCAGAATAAATTAAAGGTCACTCAATGGCTCATAGCGAAAATCTGCATGGTTAATCCTGAACACTTACTTTCTGATAGATCAACCAATTATGTTCTGGGCTACACGATCGTTAAAACGTACCGGAGTCTTGATTCCACTGAAGTGTTTTAAAATTCAGGCGGTATAACCCATCCTGCGAGTGTTCCTTTGCTTTTCCCCCAATGTGTGAGCTCTCAGGGGAGCTGACACAAGTAGCTGTTCCACGCTTCGGAAAGGGAGTAGCAGTTGCCAGAGTTGAAATTGCCACTGGGATTACAACAAATCCCCAAACCACCCCACAGCAGAAACAAACAGCAAGTCTCCTATGTTAAGATAGCAAGAGGAGATTGGAAAGATAGAAACCTTTACACTGCATGCAGAATTCTTTGCAGCAACCGTTGGGTAATGTTGATAAGACTGGAAATTAAGGAGATTTAGCTGTACTAGCAACTGGAGAGAAGAGAAAGTACTTGTAAATAGGACAAAGAAAATGAGATGGCTGATAAATCTGTTATAAAAACTTTCTAAAATTAACTAGTAACTTATTCCTTACTACAGTATGTATTACATATTGCCATGTGGTTCAGCTCTTTCTGCAATGTCTGTGTTCAAAATAGGCTGTTACCATGCACAGAGGGCCATTCTTATGTTTTGTTCATCTTTGGGTACCTGTAGCTCTCAATGAAACTATACATTGGATACATACGTAAACTGATAAAAATTCAAGTTATCTTAAATGCAGCAAGATTAGACTTTAAGTAAAACGCCAAATTGGAAAGTGACCAGATGGCTATTTTTAAACTTACAAACTCATATATTCCTATCACTCTATAGGGATTAATCATTGGATGCTATTAGGAAGGACCCCTTAAAAGGAATTTTTTCCCATCCTCTGCCCTTCAAGTAAGCATGCAGCATTACTTAAGCATTTAGCATTATTCCAAACAAGTGAAAACTGTTCTTTGTCTACAGAACTCCAGGGAAGTATAAGGTATAATCCTCTTCAGTAAATCATGCCATCAATACCATTACGCTGCATTAAACTTATATGAATGAACTTATTGACTATTTGACAATATGTCAATGGGAGAATTTAATCTTAAATATATTACACATGTTATAGACTTTGAAGTTACCATCAAAAGCCAGAAGTCAGTATGTTAAATATTCAGTCAAAACTTCAAAAAGTGAATAGGAAAAATTCCAGGCTCCCTCTATGGATTGTTGGAGGGTTGCTATTATAATGCCTGAAAATCAGGTAAAGTGTAGAAAAATTAAACTCTGGTTAAGGTCCATTAATTATAATGCAATGCCTCAGCCAAACAACAGCTTGGCCTTAAATCAATACTCAATTAAATACTTCCTGCAGTTCTAGCCATTAATTGCTCTGCAGCTTCGAAAATAACATTCTAACTGCTGGTAGAAAGGTAATCAAAACTAGTGTGTGAAACTGGAGTTTGGTTCCTTTGTGATTAGCTTTCCTCAACCAGGAAAATTAACTTCTTCCATGACTTGCAGTTCATACCTTCCAAATGCACTCAAAAGTATTGAAAAAAGTATTCCATTTCCAGTACAATAACAAGCAATCGATTTTTGGTTGTGAAATACTATATTTAGTTTGCTTTAAAGAATGAACACCATGAGACAGTATTCTCAATCTTTAATGAAAAGTATCATTATTTCTATGTTAGATCTTTAGTTGGGAATAACAGAACTCTTGCTGCCTATCTACTATTGGATGGAAAATATTTAAAAGCTAACACCTTGCAGGTGGGAAGGAAACCCCACCTCATTAGGCACCAAGGATCCACCTTTCAGCTCAATTCTGGGCACAAAGCAATTCATCCTGCCAAAGGTGAGGTACAAGAACCCTCCCACTGACACATCATCCAGAATGCTGATTGTATAGCAGGAAAATACAGAAACATGGGAGCCAGATGTGGCATTCAGGGTGTTTGCTTTGGATAGACAGCTATAGAACACAGAAACTCGCGGAAACCATCACCATGGCTAAAGAATGAGGATGAGAGAACATAACTGTGAAACAATGAAAATATAAACACCATGCAGGCAGGGGGTGGCAAATGTTTGCAAATGTGAAGACTAAGAAGAATTCAGAAAGAAAGGTTTTGAAATGAAGTGACTGCTCTGTCCTACTCAGGCTGGGGCAAGAGCGGGTGGGAGTGAAAATTGATGCAAAATGAAGCCCATGCAGACAGAAGAGGAAAAGCAGGAGCCTGGAAGGGGAGCCTTGTGCTCTCCCTCACAACCTAGTCAGGTTTTAGTGAGGATGTTTCATACGTGTGTGTTGCAGAGTGTGCGTAAATTTGATTTACAGCAAATTTGATATTTATCCATTATCATTCAGATGTGCAGAAACACAGCTTTCTGTCTTTCTCCTCGCTACGTTCAACTTGCTCTCTGAGCCTTCTTTTAAAAATGTAACCCAGATTTCCAGTTTCCTGTTCCACATATAAGAAGTCTGGAAGTTGCCACTGTGTCCTAACAAGTGAGTAGCTGAACTGAAAAATCAACAACTCTTCTTAGATCCCCTAAGAGAACTCGGGTCACAGGGCAAACGGCTCTCCCCAAATTCACTGATAGGTGAATGTAGAGAAGCACAACTTCCGGAGCAGGAACCTGGGGGCTAAAACATCTGTAGAACCAGTGCCGGAATATGAAAACCTGAAGTGGATGAATTGGTTGTCAGTGTGGACAAGCCTGAAAGATAAAAAAGTCCAGGGACACTCAGTCATTAGGAGGATCCCACATTTTTCTGAGCTGTGCCTGCTGGAGTTCTACCAGGTTCTGACAGTAAATATCTAAGAAAAAAAATCCTCTTTCAACAGGAGATGAGAACGAAGACATTTAGAAATACACCCAAACATTCTGTACACCTTAATAATGTCTGCTCTCAGGAGGAACTGTTTAACTACAGCCTATCCTACTGGCATTATCAGAGTCTAACTGACCTGGGGAAAGGGAAGTACCCAATTCCAGCCCACTCTAGCTATCCTGTCCCACCTGAGAAGGGTAAAGAGAAGGGGTGTAACTGAGAAGCACAAGTGAAGCTCACAATCCAGAGGCAGAGACTCAGTAAAGGACTGAGACCTACTCAAAAAACTATGAAATGCCACCCTCCCCCAACCCCTTCTCCCATGATACTAATGGTCTATTTACAGCAGTTTATTTTAACAGGCACATCATATCTGGCTACAAAAAAAAAGGGAAGAAAGAAAGAAAATTAAAGACATTCTACTAGACAAAAGACACTTTAAAGAGACAAAGTAGGCTTTAGAAGCAGTCATATGGGGATTTTAGAATTATCACCAGAAATTTAAAACAATTATTAAAATTCTAGGGGCTCTGGGATGCCTGGGTGTCTCAGTCGGTTAAGTGTCTGGTTAAGTGTCTGACTTTAGCTCGGGTCATGATCCCAGGGTCCTGGGATCAAGTCCTGAACCAGGCTTCTTGCTCAGTGGAGAGCCTGCTTCTCTCTCTATCTCTACCTGCCCCTCTGCCTGCTTCTGCTCTCTCTCTCTCTCTCTCTCTGACAAATAAATAAATTCTTTTTAATAAATAAAAAATAAGCAAATAAATAAAATGCTAAGGGCTCTAAAGGATAAAGTAGACAGCATGCAAGATAGATAGGCAATAGAGAGAGATGGCAATCCTAAGAGCCAAAAAGAAATTCTAGAGATTAAAAACACTGCAAGAGAAAAGAAGATTACCTTCGATGAGCTTTTTAGTAGATTGTACATATTTAAAGAAAGAATTGCTGCACTTAAGGATATTTCAATAGAAACTTCCAAAAACTGAAAAGCAAAAAGGGGAAGAAAAAACTGAGAAAAGCAAAACAGAATATACATGAATTGTGGGATAACCACAAAAGGTATAACATGCCTGGAATTGGAATACCAGAAGGAGAAGAAAGTAAATGAACAGAAGCAATATTTGAAATGATGACTGAGAATTTATCCAAATTAATATTGAACACCAAACTACAGATCCAGAAAGTTCAGAGAACTCCATGAGGATAACTGAAAAAAAAAAAAAAGTACACCCAGAGATATCATTTTCAAACTATGGAAAATGAAAATGAAAGATAAAAAATCCTGAGAGAGGGACGCCTTGGTGGCTCAGTTGGTTAAGTATTTGCCTTCAGCTCAGGTCATAATCCCAGGGTCCTGAGATCTAGTCCCACATCAAGCTGCTTGCTCAGCAGGGAGCCTGCTTCTCCCTTTGCCTGCAGCTCCCTCTGCTTGTATAAGCACACTCTCTCTCTCTCTCTCGGGGAGATGATAGATAGATAGGTAGATAGATAGATAGAATCTTTAAAATAGAAATCCTGAGAGAAATCATAGAGAATAAACACCTTACCAAGAGAGGAATGAAAAATTACATCTGATGTCTCAGAAACCAGCAAACAAAAAGAAAGTGGAGTGAAATATTTAAAAAGTGTTTAGAGAAAATAAAACACCAACCTTTTAACCTGTACCCTGTAAATTATCCTTCAACAGTGAAGGACAAATTAAGACTCTCAAAAAACCCTCAGGTACTCTGTGGACTCTGGGTAATAATGATGTGTCAGTGTAGGTTCATCCATTGTAATTAGTTACCATTGTGAAGAGGGGCTATTGATACTGATGGAGGGTCTGCACATGAAGATACTGGGGCTCTATAGGATATCCCTGCTCATGTTTGCTGTAAACCTAAAACTGCTCTAGAAGCTAAAGCTATTTCTTCAAAAAATGTATCTAGGCTTCTTCAGGTAACTCAGCCACATCTGGTTGACATGTTCTCTTTGGTATAAATTCTTAATTAAAAGAAATATCAGTGATGTGCCCTTTTCTGTGCACTTGCCTCCTGACCTGTTCCTCCTTGAGAAACCTTTTGAGAGCAAGAATTTGCTGACAGGTCATCACAGCAGAGGGGGTGGGGGAATGCATTTTATAAGGATACTCCTTACATTCCAATGGTTCTATACCACACTCCTTGTTAATCTTTTATGACCACATTTGTTCTCTCTGTCTGCAGCTGATGTAAAGTGCTCCCATCTGGCTTTTGTGGGTGTACAGCATCCTTGCTCAGGACCAGAGCCCCTAGCATGGTCTTGATGTCTGTGTACTCTCTTTGGTCTTACCTCAACCCCAGGCCTCCTATAATATAGTAACCTTCACTGTAATCAGATGTTCTTTATTAGAACATAAAACAATTTCTTGATTTTCCTCCATGCCAGGTATTTTCAAACTTTGGGATGTAATAGAAGATGCAATCCAAGTGTTCTTTCTGCCTAGAAATGGAAAACCTTCCTATAAAATCCTCTGGTCATCCCATTTGGGGAGCATTATGAAGCTTTGCCTCTCATGTGACAACAAAAAACATACTCTCTCTCTCTTGAAATTACCAAAGATATGGAAGTAGGCTTCACCTTGAAGCCTGGATGTACTCTTCTCTGCTTTCCTCTAGCTGGAGGGACTTTCATCTCATCTCTATTCTGCAGGAAATTTCTCCTAAATCATCCTTCCTATTTCGTAGTATGTAGGAAAAACTTCATGTTCAATCCTCCAAACTCTTCTTCCTGATGTTTAAAGGAAAGAATCTGGAATTTAGAAAATGGCTTTCGGGGAGCCTGGGTGGCTCAGTGGGTTAAAGCCTCTGCCTTCTGGGCAGCCTGGGATTGAGCCCTGCATGGGGCTCTCTGCTCAGCAGGGAGCCTGCTTCCCTTCCTCTCTCTGCCTGCCTCTCTGCCTACTTGTGGTCTCTGTCTGTCAAATAAATAAATAAAATCTTTTAAAAAAAAAAAACAAGAAAATGGCTCTCAAGTGTTTGTTCTTTGCAAGTGAAAGTCCAGTTTTAATTACATAGTCTATGTAATGGACCTCCAGAACCTATTCTAAAGTGCAAGGGGTGACTTCGACTATTTTGTCCTCCACGTGCCAGTGATAAGAATCCTAATGTGGTGATATACAGAGATTGAAGCAGACACCTTGCTAAGTAGTTGTGTATATTAACAATCTTACACTCCTAACATTTAACAATAACATTCCTGAAGTACAGGGAGATTAAGGAATTCACCCAATACTGCACAGCTGGTAATGAAACCTGGAATAGAAGTCCCACTGCTGACATCCAGAGGACACACTCTTTTTCCTCTACATTATACCCTATGAAGGTAATCTATATTGATCCAATAGGGGATCGGCCATAAACAAAGAAATGGAAAAAAAATCCCATATCAAAATATCATCTATGTACAAATACATATAATTTCTGTATGCCTAATTTAATGGGTATTAAAATGCATAGTGGTAAAAAAAAAGAAAAAAATGTATAGTTGTATTTGAGATTGAGATTTCAATCACTCTCAACAAATCTCTCAGTTATCTTTAAAAAATCTTGGGCTAAAGAGCTCTTTTATACAAATACCTATTATTTCTTGATGTGGAGAACTTCCCTAGACAGAAGCATACATAAGCCCATTCTCTTATATCAGTCGTTTTCATTCTCCTTCACTGCTGCTGTGTCACAGTTCTCACTGATAAATGTTTGGAAAAGTAAAGCTTTTTTTCCCTACATCTAAAATTATGTTTCCATTTGTGTATGTGTTGTTTCCCTCTGTAATTATAACAACTCGTAAGTATACATAGTGATCATATCACGTTCCTTGAAATTCAATAGAGAAATAAGTTATCTTAATTTAACTTAAATTAAAGTAAATTAATCAGGAAATATAATACTTCATAATAGGTACACTGCAACAAGTCATAAAAAATAAAAATATGAAACTTGAATTCTAGTGAAGCAATATTATGAGAGATTTCTACTCTAAAAGTATAATCAGGGCACCTGGGCAGCCCAGTCATTTGAGCACTAAACTCTTGGTTTCTGCTCAGGTTGTGATATCAGGATCCTGGGATCAAGCCCCAGGCCAGGCTCCATGATCAGTGGGGAGTCTGCTTAAGATTCAGAGGACATGAACAGACATTTCTGCAAAGAAGACATCCAGATGGCCAACAGACAATGAAAAAGTGCTGCACATCACTCGGCATCAGGGAAATACAAATCAAAACCACAATGAGATACCACCTCACACCAGTCAGAATGGCTAAAATGAATAAGTCAGGAAATGACAGATGCTGGCGAGGATGTGGAGAAAGGGGAACCCTCCTACACTGTTGGTGGGAATGCAAGCTGGTGCAACCACTCTGGAAAACAGATGGAGGTTCCTCAAAAAATTGAAAATAGAGCTACCTTATGACCCAGCAATTGCACTACTGGGTATTTACCCTAAAGATACAAATGTAGTGATCCAAAGGGGCACGTGTACCTGAATGTTTATAGCAGCAATGTCCACAATAGCCAAGTTATGGAAAGAACCTAGATGTCCATCAACAGATGAATGGATAAAGAAGAAGTGGTATATATATATATATACAATGGAATACTATGCAGCCATCAAAAGAAATGAAATCTTACCATTTGCGACCACATGGATGGAACTAGAGCGTATTATGCTTAGCAAAATAAGTCAACTGGAGAAAGACAACTATCACATGATCTCCCTGATATGAGGAAGTGGAGATGCAACGGGGGTGGGGGTTAAGGTGGTAGGAAAAGAAAAAATGAAACAAGATGGGATCGGGATGGAGACAAACCAAAAGAGACTCTTAATGTCATAAAACAAACTGAGGGCGGTGGTGGGGAGAGGGGTTGGGAGAGGGTGGTGGGGTTACATTACATGTTTAAATAAAGAAAAAGCTTAAAAAAAAAAAAGATTCTCTCTCTTCTCTCTCTGCCCCTCGCCCTGCTCGCAGGCACTCTCTTTCTCTCTGAAAAATGAATAAATAAATTTTAGAAATAAATAAAAAAGTATAATCATATTTTCTTCTCTATATGTGCCCCCAAAAATATTTAGGAGAAAGAAAAATCTATTTATTTACCATATGATGCTTATCTTTATTTAAGTTATTATTTATACTCCATGTGTTAAATTCCAGAAGGACTTACTGTATTTTAATATTGTAAAACATAAAGTACAAAATGTAATAATTTTTCTGGATTTAAGATTCTTCTATCTATTTGAGATCCATTTTATTGTGCACTTTTTCGACTTGCTTACATGGTATGTATTAAATCAGTGAAAGAACTTATTCTAGATATGTAAATTTAAAAAGAAATACTACTAAATTAAATTAAATCTGAGTAAATGTGGAAGAAAAGACACAAGAAAAGCAGGTTCGGTTTCTGCAGTCTTATACTCCCATCCCACATCAGTATCACTGTTCAGTCAGGAAAATAGAAACTTCAATTGGTGTTTCACCTAGAGGACATTTAAGACAGGAAGTAAGGTGCCAAAGGTTTCAGAAGGGCTGGAGTAGCTAGAAAAGGACAAGTTCATCGATGATTATTCTCTGCAGTAAGCCGCCGCGATCCTAGGCTACAGGAGCGGAGGGGACATGATATCACCTGGAGGACACAGTCACTGCTCAGCTGCGGGTACCGGACTCCGACTGGAGCCAGTACTCTTCAGAAACACTGCTGAGGCAGCCTTGCAGAAATCTACGGCCCATCCTCCTGTTGCTAGTGCAGGAACCCTAGAGCGCAAAGTTCCTCCCTGCTGTCACGAGGGCAAATGGGCGCAAGGCAGGTTAGCCAGGGCTGCTGAAGCACCTGCTGCTACTGTTGCTTTGCTACCCCCTGCAGAACCCCTGCTGCCTGAGGAGGAACATGGTTCTTCCGTATCACCCTTTGCCACTGCTGCTGAAAACCCCGCTGAGAATTCTGCCCTCCTCTTCTCCCCAAAAAGGTGTAGGGTTTTGGCTTCTCTCTCTCAGCCACTTTCCAATCACCTGTCAGTGCCTCTGCAACATTGTCAGAGCCTAAGAGAAGCCAGTTGGCAAAAGGAAAAAAAAAAAAAAGAAGTCTGGAAGGTAGTTTTCAGGCATCCAGCCCTCTGTGTTATAGAAGGGCACACAAAAGATTAGAAATAGAGCTGAGAGCAGATATACAAATGACCCTCTCTCACCTTCTGAATCATTGCTAATTTTCAGTATCCTTTCCTTGAGGGCAGTCTTTGGTAGTCTTCAGATTCTTTATGTTATATTCTGTTCTTGCTCTTCATTTTGAAAGTAGAAAATGTATTTCTATTGCTTAAGTGATTTCTGCAAAATTTACAATTATTTGCTGTTATACCAAATAAAATTTATAAATGTAAATTCTATCCAGCAATCTTGCTAAATGCATGTATTTGTTTTAATAACTTATTTACAGAGTCTTTTGGATTTCTATATACATAATAAAATTATCCATGAGTAAATGGTAATTTGTTTTCTACTTTCCAATATTATTTATGTATGTGTTTGGATATTTACTTTTGCTTTATTGTGTGACTAGTATGTTGAGCACAATAGTGAATAGTAGTAATAGAGGGCAATCTTGTTTTCCCTTCCTCATATGAGAGGAATAGATTTCAATATTTCATCATTAATATGATACATGTTATAGGATTTTCTCTTTTAGGAAATTTATACCAGAATAAGGAAATTTTATCCTAGTTTTAGTTTCCCAATTCTTTCTTTTAATCACAAATTATTGTTTAATTCACTGAATGCTTATTTCAGTGCTTATTGTGAAGACTGTATGATCTTCCTCTTATTCTGTAAATGCAAGAATTGACTGTTCCTTTAGGAAGAGCTACAGAGCTTTCTTTTCCCACGAGATGCCTCTCCTCCTGGACAAACTCTGTGAGCCACTATTCTGGGGACCAGATATGGTGCTAGCATCTGGATTTCTCCACTTGCCTCTCCCATCATGGCACCTGCATCCTGTGAGGGAAACAGGGTGAGGACTATCTTGGTCCAAGTATTCTCAACCTTCCCTGCAACCTTCCCATCCTATGGCTAGGGGAAGAGTAGAAAGTAGCCAGCCCCTACGTTCTCAGCGGTACTTACTAGGAATTTTGTCTCTTCAACTCATAGTTGGAGGGAATGAGAAATGCTGGTGACTGTCCCTGGAATGTGATAAAGTAAACTTTGACTGGAACTGAGGGGATAAGGAGGCCCATCTTCTTGGTCACCCCCACCCAGGATGAAGCTTCTGTTAATATGAGCTAGAAGGGGAAGAAAGAGAAGGTGGCCTGTGGTTCACAGATGCTCACATATAGCATCTTACTGTACTTTAGTAGATTTTATTGAATACATGTTTCTTTCTTTGCTTCTTTGCTGTATACCCTTATGTTTTTTTCTAGACACTTTAAGTGGTTGGATGATGTCATATAGTTTTCACCACTTTTGCTTTTTACACTGGAGATTAGGCCCATGGACCTCTTCACACTGGCATCTTAAAAGTGGAACTCTCTTGAGGAACAGTAAGACAACATAATGATGATTGGAAACGATTTCAAGTCTTTATATCAGAGCCTTTTATTTTTTTTGTATCCCACTAATTTACTGTTAAGTCCCTGAGACCATTATGAATAACTATATTGATATTACTCTGCTACCTATTTGATTTAGGAAAAAAAAACTACAAATGTGTTTTTGAATCAGGATGAACCCTATAGCTTTATGCCCACCTAATCCTTTACCATTCCATTTCCAACATGATGACAGAACAAACTGGTATCAGAAATGAAATAAAGACTCCAAATTGCCTAAGGGGCCAAGTAAAAGGAAAATTTATGCTGATAAATAGCTGTGTGAACTTGGGTTCATGATGGGGGATTATATGATGTTCAATTGCACCAATCCAGTTCTCTAATCCCAGATAATGATTTCTTTTAGTTGAAATAGTCCAGAAGAATCTTTGGGCAAGCTTGGGTCATGTAATTCTAGAGTTAGAAGTGATCTTACTGAGCACTGGGTACAACCAGTTCATTGATGACAGCAAACATGGGAGGCCACTTGTTAGAGCCACACTTGAACCAAATTCCCATCTATGATTAGAGAGTACTATAATGTCTTTGACCATACTGCTTTCTCTATCTGTTATTTTCAACTTGTTGGCTGTCCTAAAGTAATGTGACTAAAAAGTTAACTTTTATGCCTATGAATGTGAATAAATCTGGGTGGCTCCTTGTTCCTATGATTTATTTTTGACATATAATCCGAAGAGCCCCATTTAATGTCTACAACTTCTAAGTTGATATAGCTCCTCTTTCTTCATTACTATTTTCTAAATATCTATAATTCTGATGTTATATGTTATGTGTCTTTTTCAAATATAATTTTATTTTTTAATGATTTTTTTAAAGATTTTATTTATTTATTCGACAGAGATCACAAGTAGGCAGAGAGGCAGGCAGAGAGAGAGAGAGAGGGAAGCAGGCTCCCCATTGAGCAGAGAGCCCGATGTGGGGCTCGATCCCAGGACCCTGGAATCATGACCTGAGCCAAAGGCAGAGGCTTTAACCCACTGAGCCACCCAGGCGCCCCTCAAATATAATTTTATAATTCTGCCCTCTTCAGGTCATTGTCATTATTGTTTTATTATAATTGGTATTTGCAACATATTTATTAAACTCCTCAAAGTCGGTTGACATGCTTATTTCTATTCTTTTCTAAAAAAAGGTTACTGAGTAAGGCATATATATTTTCCTTGATTGTATTTTCCCCAGTTTGTTGCATAGCCCTCTATCATTACCTTTCAGCTAATACCAGTTCAGTCTCATCCAGGCTAAGGGGCTGCCAAGTAATATTATACAAATAAAATTTCTTAATAAAAAATACTCAGTTGCTAACCAAAACCAGTACCTCAAATTAATTAAAATGATCCTCTTTTTAACAAAGTTAAAATACATCAAAACTGGATTAGATATTTTGATATGACCATTTATTAGACACTTATTAGGTTATGTTACATGTTAAGCATATGTTATATACTTGGGATAGAAAACATGTGAAGATATGTATCAATGTCCTCAAGAGACAGTCTAGAAGGGGAAACATTTAATTTTCAGTGAAAAGTATTCCCATATTTATGCATTTATATATATGTGTGTTGACTTTCAATTTTGTAAATAAAAAATTATATCTGATATGAAATAGCCATGAATGACATTATGCCCTCACCAATAAAACTTTAGAAATAAAGCCAACACTTGGTTTTATATATGTCCGAAAATACAATATCATTTAAGTCATTTATGAAAAAGCCTGTATATGTATTTGTAATAAAATTGGAGCAGAAAAAAATACTCAGTTGCATTTTTGTACATGTAAATAATATGTACATACTGCTACTCTACCTTTCTCTTTTAAAAGAATAATATATTATATGAGATCAGAACATAGGGGCCTCAGTTAAAATGTTTTAATTCATTGCCTGCTTCAAGTTACAACCCATCCCTCCCCCAAGACAATTTCTTATTCCTGCTCTATTTTTCCCCATTACATTGATCACTGTGTAATAAAGTATATTTTTCTTTATTTATTGTGATTTTGGCTTACTATTTTTCTTTCTTCCTATCCTTCTACTTAAATGTAAGCTCCACGAGAGCAAGGATTTTCATCTAACCTTTTGACTGAGGTATTCTATGTGATTAGGGCACTCCTTGGCTTTGCTGAATGATTGAAAAATGTCTATGGACCGCCTACCACATTTAAGGCACTGAGCTAAGCTGATAAAGAAAAAGGGGTTACAGCCCTCAAGATATGTAGATATAAAATATATTTGATAAGCTTAGCCTTTATTTTAGCACTATAACAAGATATCACCATTAACAGCAGACCCTTTATCTTCAAATTAATTAAAGAGGATTTGTAACATAACCTGCATCAGGAAAACAGCCAATATCTCTTGGTAATTAGATCAAAATTATGTTAACAGGTGGAATAGGATTATCAAACAAAGGAAATTAATCTCTACAGTGTAGGATATTAGGTTTTTTTTTTTAAGATTTTATTTATTTGACAGACAGAGATCACAAGTAGGCACAGAGGCAGGCAGAGAGAGAGAAGGAAGCAGGCTCCCCGCTGAGCAGAGAGCCCAACTCCAGGCTCGATCCCAGGACCCTGGGATCATGACCTGAGCCGAAGGCAGAGTCTTAACCCACTGAGCCACCCAGGTGCCCCAGGATATTAGGTTTTAAAAATTTTTTCCTTGGAAGATTAAAAAAAGTCTCTCCAAGTTGGATCATCTTGTGCCTCCTCTACCCAAGTGATCACTCTTCTCCCCAAATAGGTGAAGAAATCTGTTAGAGCTAGAAACACTTTCAACCCATGTTTTAATGTAGAGCATGAAGTCATTCATTCATCTGCTCAATCATTTGATCAATTTTCTTAATTCTTATCTATGTGTTAGAAACTTTACTAGGTTTGGGGGATATAGCAGTGAATAAAACAGATGAAACTCCTATACTATAATTGATGAGACACAAGAGTAGACTTGGAGCTCAATGGCTTCCAAAAATGGGGAAAACTATTTTAGAAAGAGAGGAAGACAGGACAATAGAGAACTTAAAGATCATTAAAAATAAGTGATAGATAGAAAGATAATAGATAGATGATAGATAGGTAGATAGATAGATAACCCAAGAGAGATACTGAGGAAAGAGAAGAGGTAGAGTTAAGAATGAGGTTTTGTTTACATGGAAAACTCCTTGAAGTTTATGTGTCATTCCTATAGGGCTCCCTTAAAGGTCTAAGCCAACAACATGAAATATAGTAGCTGTGAGTGGGTTTATTAGGTTTTGCTTCTGATCTCCTCTGAATCCAAAATCATAGATCTGAATTTTATTTTTGTGTGTGTGTATCTAAGTGCCAGGTTCATTTGTCCCTACTGATTTTACGTGTGGCCAGTGAGCACTTGAAATATGGCTAACATGGCTTAGGTATAGGCAGTGAGAACCAGGAATACTAATACATGAGTCATCAGATCAATAACTCATCTCTATTCTGCATAATTCAAATTTACCCTGGAAGATGAGGCAGACTACAAAAGCCCACACTTTCTTTTCTTTTTTTTTTAATGTGGAGCTTTTATAACGAATTTTTTTAAAAGATTTTATTTATTTATTTGACACAGAGATAGAAAGAGGGCACAAGTAGGCAGAGCAGCAGGCAGCAGGCAGAGGGAGAAGCAGACTCCCTGCTGAGCAGGGACCCTGATGTGGGGCTGGATTCCAGGACCCTGGGACCATGACCTGAACCGAAGGCACTTAACTGACTGAGCCACCCAGTGCCCCAAGCCCACACTTTCATGAGAGAATAAAATACAATAGGGTCTGGAAAACTTGAGGCCAACTCCCCTTTGTCCACTGCTGATTACATCTTTGAAAGCATTCTATTCAAAAAAGTCCAAAACTGTTCAAGCCAAATTAAGAAGATGATATAATCCTACAGGCATGCATACCATGACCTCTAGTTCAACACCTCTCAGAATGCGGACATGCTTGTTTGTGCAAAAAGCGGCTGCCAACACACACCCGAAATAGTCAAGTACCACAGAATTTCTGTCATCCAACACCAGCAGGTAGCATTAGACACACTTTTATCCTGAGATAAGAAAGTAAAAGGATAGGAAAATGAGAGTTACAAAAACCAAGTGTAAAAAATAATATGTATGATAAGTCCTTGCCCCATAACCACCACTAACTTGTCAGTTTATTTCAGAAGATACTGCAAAATACCATTCTGCAGAACAAAAGAGAATCTATCGAATTGGTTTAATCTAAAGGAAAACATCCACACAGGCAAGTTAGCCAAGCCCCTAACCAAAGCAGGGAACTCTATCATTATCCTTAACAGGTGGTTACATGACAATGCACTGCCAGGCAGCACAGCTCTGGGCCTCACGAGGCAAATCTACTTTTGAAAATATTGTATCGATAACATCTTCCTCATGTTAAGCTCCAATTTCTCAACCTGAAACTTTCACACTTTGCTCCAAATTTTTCTCTTGGTCCTTTTGAAACTGCATCGAATAAATCTAACTTATCTCCTACAAGAAAGTGCTTCAAATATGTCACATGTTGTAAACACTCTCTCTCCTTACCTTTTCCATATCTACAAGAATCATCGTTCCCAAGTTAAATATTCTTCATCCTGTCAACGCTTTTTCATCTGATTTAACTTAGACGTGCCTAATGTTCAGCAAACAGGTTTGGGTTTATTAGGTTTTCCTTTTGATCTACTCTGAATCCAAAATCATAGATCTGAATTTTATTTTTGTGTGTGTGTCTAAGTGCCAGGTTCATTTGTCCCTACTGATTTTACTACATTTAGGATAAGCAATTTCCCCCAATTTTTCTGTATTTCATTTTCAACATTGCTTGTATTGCCTGAGAGTTTAGCTATAGCTACAGTCCTTCCAACACCTATAGATTCCATTCACCTATCTTTCCTTTATTTCTTAGCTGTTGACAACATGCTAACTAAAATAAGCCAACAGTGAAAAAACCTGGATGAGTCATACCACTAGAAATCTTTCATTTGGATTAATAAGAATACATTATTCTCTCCATATTAGGTGTTAAAGTTTGGAAGATAAAACACTTAACAGATATTTTCTGAATGTTTACTAGGTGCTAGATATCCTTCTAAGACTATGGATGCTACAGTAAATAAGATAGAAATAACAAGGTAATATTTATAATATGAAGGAGTTCCTTCATGGTACCATAGGATCGGTTAAAATAAATAAATAAATAACTCAGTTTGTAATTAGCGCTATCATCTAGAAATACATAAAATTATATTTCATTTAGGATCTTATTAGGCTGTGGATAGTAAGAGTCCAACGATAATAAAGAGCCCAGTTTAAACAATTAAAGGTTGGTTTTTGTTTTGTTTTGTTTAACCTGTCAGTATAGTTGGTCACTAGGCTGCTCTATCATCTTTTTTTTTTTTAAAGATTTTATTTATTTATTTGACAGAGAGAGAGAGAGATCACAAGTAGGCATAGAGAAGGGGAAGCAGGCTCCCCGCTGAGCAGAGAGCCCGATGCGGGACTCCATCCCAGGACCCTGAGATCATGACCTGAGCCGAAGGCAGCGGCTTAATCCACTGAGCCACTCAGGTGCCCTCTGCTCTATCATCTTAAGCATAACAGAGACCAGGCATCTCTGAGTCTCTTGCCATTCCTATAATGGTCTTAAGACATGTGTGTGTTCAGTACCAGAAAGAGTATGAGAAAAGAGAGGATCCCTGTCTCAGAAAAACAATTTCCACCACATTAAAATGTTAATTATGTCTTATTCGTAAGAACCATGTCATACGACCACAACTGGCCAGAGGCATCAAGGAAGGGGACTGAAATGCAGGCCGGCTAAGCTTACTAAGAGTATCTGTCAAATTATGGACACATGGACTGTGGTACCCAACTCCATCTAAATGACAGGCAGAGGTTAGAGAAGACCTCTTAGAGTTATTGCACTGATAACTTAGAGTTATCACACAAAAGTGAATGAGAGTTTTTCAGGTGCATTGTAGACAAGGATAAGATGAGCAGAGATTATCATAGAAGAAAAAATAAGATTTATAAATGCAGAAAGGTAAGAGAGACAGTGTTTTATTGATATAGGGCAATACTACAGGGTAGAAGGACAAAAGTCTGTTTTCCTCCTTTCTCATTTTGCACATGACAGTCTTTTTAGATTTAATGTCCATCATGGAAGTGCAAGTGGACTGCCCTTGATCCTAACCTCAGCACATTCTGCATTATGGTTAATTCCTCTATCAGATCTTTTCCCAATTGCCATCCAGTGTTCATGACTTCCTCTTTTTGATATGCCCTTTTATTTATTATATCAAGTTTTTGTTGAGACAGAATCTTTCTTAATCCTAATCACATTGTTGTCATGTCCTCTGCCTAAAGCTAACATTTTAAGTCTTATGAGCAAATAAAATCACTTTTTTACATATTTTCCTAAGATGATCTGAATCAGTCTTCTGGCATTTGCATTCTGTTACTTTAAAAAGATTCTTAATGAATATAGACTATGGAACTAATCTTCAATGAAATGTACTTTGGGAAATATTGATTATGGTAGGAAGAATTCTAAGATGACCCTCATGATCTCTACTCCTTTCTCTTACATTCTGCAAAATTGCCTTTCTAAGTACGTGAAGAACCTGTGACTTTCTTCTAGATAGTTTAATCTAGCAAAGATAATGGGATATCCATCCCTTGGTTAGGTTTCATTACATAGTGAACATAATAGGATGTCACCCTCATTATTACACTATGTCATATGATTCCTTAGCAGACTAACAGGAGACACTGTTCTGCCAGCCATGAAGCAAATAGCCACAATTTGAACTACCTCTGGAAAGAACTATGTGGCATAGAATTGCAGGCAACCCCTAGCAGCTGAGGACAGCCTGCAGCAGACAACCAGCAAAAAGCCTCGTCTCAGTCCTACAGCTACATGAGCATGAATTCTGCCAACAACCACGATAAATATAGAAGTGACTTCTTCCTCACCTGAGCTTCTACATGAGAATTCAACTAATGATAGCTTGAGTGCCATCTATGAAAACAGATTAGGACAGCCTAAGGTTTCTTCACATATCAAAGACTAAGCCCGGAGGCTTTCAACCTCTAGGCAGAAAATGTAAAAAGAAAAAAAAAATTATTGACTTCATTTTTGTTGTATAAACATACTATTTCTTTTTCACATAAATAACAATAGTGACAAAAAATCACTTTTCTTCAGCTGTAATTACAAATCATGAAGGCCAAGTTTAATACTGATAGAGCTCTTTAGTAGGAAGATTTGAGATTTTGGATTATTAGTACTGAGCCTCAGTAAGCAGCACCAGATTAACTAAATTCTACCTCTCTTCATCTTGTTGACAAGAATTATGTTAACTTTTACATTTTGTCCTGTTTCTTGGTCTTGGCTGAGGGAGTGGTGAAGTCAGGTCCTGCTGGAGCAACAAAATCAAAGTTGGGAGAGAATCTGTATCCTGACACCTGGGGAGTGAACCTCCAAGAGCTAGAGAATTAAATTCTGAGGAAAGGTGAGCTTAGGGCACAGCATCTGGGCAAGACAGTTGCTTCTTATTGACCCTCAGATAGTTTCAGTCTGGGAATTGTCAAGCAGAAAGGTCCAAGGATAGGACACCGGACACCCTGTAGCTTCCTCAAGATGTATGGGAGAGCAAATGTCAACACAACAAAACTGTGGAATTAAATATCATAAATTTAAAGAAACATTAATTCCTGCCTGGTTAAAATAAAAATGTATTACAGCAGTTGATGAGATACAAAAAGGGAGAAAGAACAGAAGAAATTACCACATCCCAAGAACCTTCCCAGAAATAAACCCACAAGCTGCATGAAACTAGGAAGTGGAATAGAGATTAGAAGCTGAACTTGGATTGTGCACAGAGTTTCGCTACCCAGTAAATCCACCCACAAATAGTGTGGCCTGGCTACCTGCTCTGTACACTGACTAATGAAACTAATATGTCTATCTCTTTCAGTGGGGTTGAGAGGTTTCAGCAGAGATGAGTGCAGCCTGAGGAGAAACTAACATCCCCAGCTCTCTCCTGTGCTCTCTTTTATTCTATTTTAATCCATATCTAATAATAGCTAAATCAAGTTCAACCAGGAAAATGGTGTCTCTTGTAGGAGAATACCTCTTTGGTTGCCTCCAAGGTCTAGTGAGGTTTTTTGCCTACCAAGTTTCTGACTTGTATGATAGTATGTCAGAATAAACATTAAACCTTAACTCTGCACCATATTTAATACTGGATTAAATTTTCTCCCTTTTCTAACCCACTGAGCCACCCAGGAGCCCCAATTTTCTCTCATTTCTATTTCAAATCTCCATTTATGCCAGCTACATTATCCAACATGGCCCTCAAGAATGAGTTTTACAGTGAACAGATCTGTGTTAGATCCATTCTTTCAATTACAAGTAACCAAACATCATCCCAGATGAAGTTAAAGCAAAGAAAGGAATTTATCATGTCACTTAGTTTAAAAAAACAAAAAAACAGATGTGGCACAGCTTCAGATATGTGCTGCAAAGAATGACATCAGGGCTTGGTTTCTCTCAATCTTGTAACTGTTCCACTTTTGTATTGACTTAATTCATAAGCCAGTTCTTTCCATGCCATTGAAAAGATAATCAACATTGTCTCAATGTGCACATCTTTCCACCATACTAACCCTGAAAGACAGATTTTTCCATTATGTAATAACAGTACTCTGGACTCTGCAAGAGTGAAAACCTGGAGGCTTATGTCACATGTTTATCCTTGAAACAATAATCCCATGATTCTGATTGGCCAGGACTTGGAATTGCCTCTGCTCTGGAGTGGGATAGTAGATCAGCCCCTCCCAATCACATGACCTGAGAATTAGAGAAGGATGTCTCAACAAAGCAAAACAGGAGCATTTTGTTAGTGAAGGAAGAAGTGATACCCAGCTGGACAAAAATAACAAATGTTTCAGGCACACAATTAGCCATTATTATTCTACATATAAGAATGGAACATTTTCCCAAATCTGAATATAATGAACAATATTCTATTATCATTCTACCACACAGAAAATAAAATGCTCAATGAAAATTCTGTCTCCTTATAAATTAAAGTAGTAAAACATTAAAGTCCAATATTCTTCCCTTCACAATTTTCTTTTTCAGCTTAGTTCAGCTCCACAGATTTTATTCAGAAGTCAGGGTAAATCAAAGACTTTTATCTGGCATTATGAAGCTTGGAAAATACATCATTCACTGAAATAAATGTAACTCTTTAAACATCTCCAAGGTTAAAATAATCCATGATAGTTTCTTGTTTGTCAAGAGACAAGTTAGTATGTAATGGTCCCAAACTCTTAATAATGCTTAGAAAACACAAACAATTCCTAGATAACTGGGCACATCATTGACTGAATAAAGTGGAATTCTGTTACTAAGGGGAAAAGGGAGTAGATATTGTGGTAAAGGAACAATCTCTGCCACAGGCCATCATATTGATGTCCCTACATGATCAGGAGAATAAAAGAAAAACAGACCCAAATTCCAAGGTGCTCTTCTAAGTAACAAGAAAATTTGCACAGTTTTTACATTGGTAGGTTAAATAAAGACAAGACCATGAGATCATAGCCCATAGGTTAATTATCACAAGGTTAGTGAGAAAATTCCATTACCAGTGATAAATATAGTCTATAAATTTAAGTAAACAAATATAATTTTCTAACATATAAGCTTTGTTTGTGATCATAGCTTATAGTTCAAAGGGTAAATTTTAAGGGAGAGCAACAGAACCTTTGTAGCTATCAGCTCAAAGTGAGAGGAGAATCTGGTCTTCTTGATAAAAGATACAGCGATGCAAAATCATAATGATAAATTACAGAATCCATAAGGATTATATCTGAACAAGGTTTTTGTTCTTGGGCAATTTTCTCAACAAATTTGTGCTCATGGTTTGGAGAATATTTACAAACCCACTTTTATTCCAAGATTTTATCATCAACAGTTGTAATATACTTTTATTTTAACCAGGCAGAAATTATTGTTTCTTTAAATTTATGATATTTATTTCCACAGTGTAGTTGTGCTGACATTTGTTCTCCCAAAAACCTTGAGGAAGCTCCAAGGTATCCTATTGCTGGACCTTTCTCCTTGATCATTCCCAAACTGGAGCTATTTGGGAGCCAAAGAGAAGCAACTATATTGGCCAAATGCTATGCCCTAATCTCAACTTTCCTCAAACTTTAATTCCCTAGCTCTTGGATAGGCTTTACCACCCGGGTGTCAGGATAGAGATTCTCTCCCAACTTTGATTTTGTTGCTCCAGTAGGACCCGACTTCACCACTCCCTCAGCAAAGGCCAAGAAACAGGATAAAATGTAAAAGTTAACATAATTCTTGGGACGCCTGGGTGGCTCAGTTGGTTAAGCGGCTGCCTTCGGCTCAGGTCATGATCCCAGCATGTTGGGATCGAGTCCCACATCGGGCTCCTTGCTCGGCAGGGAGCCTGCTTCTCCCTCTGCCTCTGCCTGCCACTCTGTCTGCCTGTGCTCACTCTCTCTGACAAATAAATAAATAAAATCTTAAAAAAAAAGTTAACATAATTCTTGTCAACAAGATGAAGAGAGGTAGAATCTAGTTAATCTGGTGCTGCCTACCAAAGTTCAGTACTAATAATCCAAAATCCCCATTCTTCCTACAAAAGAGCTCTATCAGTGTTAAACTTGACATTCATGACTTACAGCTACAGTGGAAGAAAAGCTGATTTTGTGACAAAAATTTCTATTCTAACTAAATCTTTTCCATGTTCATATGGATCTCTATGATCTAAAAGATAGACTTGAGTCTTGGTCTATAAGAGTCCTGGCCCCCTAGAAGGGAATCTCCATCCTTACTCTGAAGTTACCACCTAGCCTTTCCACCACCAACCCCCACACCACTGTCTCTGGCAACACTCCAGGCACCTATGGTAACAAACATTCACATTAGCCAAAAGCCACTGATAACATCAACCATCTACTTACAGAGAATATTGTCACAGATGATTTCTTTGGGAACATCTATGAACATCACCCATCAATCACACAGAGTGCTAATATCTTAGGGATGATTTATTTGCATCTGTATTAAACCAAACTGTTGTCATTGCCTAGTAGCATAGAACAAGGAAATGGAAGAGAGGAACGAAGAGAGTGTTTATATCACTTTGGGTTAAATAAGTCCAATAATTAAATATACTTCTATAACAATGTACCTTCCTTTTAGAGTACTTATCATAGTCATATTTTACACTTATTTGTTTTATTACTTGACTATACATCTGTCTCCCCCACTAGACTCTTTACTCTTTGAGAGCAAAAAATATGTCTGGTTTATTCACCATCAAATTAGCAGGACTTAGTACCATGCTTAGCATATAGTAGGCATTTAATACTGATTTCCTGTATAGAGAAATGAACAGTGCTCCCATAACATACGAACCTGGTCTAGACAGATTAACAACTCATTCTTCTACATAGTGAAGTGCATTAGGCCTAAAACAGTAACTTGCAAAAGAGGGCCTTCTTGACAAATACAAAATCGGTTTGATTCTTTACATGAATTTTCCAATAAAGAATACTAAATAGACAATGTAAAAAGAAAATCCCTGAAAAGAATGCACAAGCTTGATATTAATATCTTATAGCATTTCTACATATAAGCTAGGGGCATGATTTATAATTACTTTCGTTAAGTGAATTTTCTAGAAGTCAAGGCACTGTGACTGACAAACTCAGATATCTGATGGTATGACTCAGTCAAAGCTAAAAACAAATGAGCAATGAAACTTCAATTACAACCTGGAATATCTAAGAGAGATCTAGAAAATATAATAATTTCTTCTATAGGGACTTTTGACAGGAGTTGGATTCCAAAGTTACGTTCTCTGCCAAGGCACTGGATTATAGGCACAGGATTCTATGACATAAGAAATGGCAGACTAAATTAGTAAATGGCGGTGTTGACATATTTTTTAAAAATCCACAGCCTAACCACAATTCCATCTTGAATAAATGAATATCTCATGTCTATAATTCAGGGCTAAAAGTTTTCCTTCAGGGAGAATTGAATCTTTCCTGAATACCTACTATAATTTTGCTATAATATAAAAACAACCCATTGATCAACTCCCCAAAGTTCTACAGCGGAGATAATAGCCTCCATCAATGTCATTCCAAAAATGGTGCATGGACTCATAATGATCTGCAAACTGCTACCAGTCCACAGTGACAGAAATACAGAAATTGGGTATAAGAACTAATAGTCCTATATGTCAATTCCATATTCTCATGCTATCCAAGCACATGATCAGTGAATTCCACAAAAGTATTTGTACATGATTGTGAAAGCTAAAGATCAAAGATCAGCAACAACAAAGCAGTTCCTTATTACAGATGCTTAAGAAGATTTGGCCTAAGTCGTTTAGCTTGGAAAGTTAAAATTAAGGTTTACCAGTTGCTTAAAATAGCCACAGAGAATCTCCCTTCATAAAATTATATAAAATTTTGTTTTAAATAAGTTTATTGACGTATCTTCTAGGATTAATTATTTGCATAACATGTCCCAAAGTAGCCAAATGAAATGACTTATTTTAGACAACATGATTACATACAAGGATGTTAATTCCAGATCAATTCATATTCAGGCATTCCTTTTAATAGTAGCTGGGAGACAGGATGGATTGTATGTTCAAGCCAAGTAAAATTAGCATAATAAGATCAATAAAATTTATTTGCAGTTAGAAAAACAAATTTTATTCTTTTGCTACTTACTGCAATTCTCACATATATGATCTGCCTCCT
The DNA here is from genome assembly GCA_003697995.1 of Taxidea taxus jeffersonii. Classification (NCBI taxonomy): domain Eukaryota; kingdom Metazoa; phylum Chordata; class Mammalia; order Carnivora; family Mustelidae; genus Taxidea; species Taxidea taxus. The sequence continues at coordinate 50,573 of ML109094.1, forward strand.
AAGAAACGTGGGGACTGTTTTGAGAAATAGAGAAGAAAATTTAGGGAGAGATGTCAAAGCCTGATTTTCTTTTCTTTTTTTAAAAGATTTTATTTTTTTATTTGTCAGAGAGAGAGGGAAAGGGAGGACAGAGGGAGAAGCAGGCTTCCCGCTGAACAAGGAGCCCAATGTGGGACTTGATCCCAGGACTCTGGGATCATGATCTGAGCCGAAGGCAGATGCCTAACCAACTGAGCCACCCAGGCGTCCCAAAGCCTGATTTTTTGGTATGAATTTTGGAAACTGAGTGATTTCTGTTTTCTTATTTTTTAAAATATTTTTTTTAATTTCAATTCAATTAATTAACACACAATGTATTATTGGTTTTATAGGTACAGGACTGTGATCGATCAGTCTTATTGATCAGTCTTATGTACCCAGTTCTCATTACATCACATGCCCTTCTTAATGTCCATCACCCAGTTACCCCATCCATCCACCCTCCTCACTTCCAGCGACCATCAGTTTGTTTCCAATGATTAAGACTCTCTTATGGTTTGTCTCTCTCTCTTTGGTTTCTTCTTGTTTTATTTTTTCCTCTCTTCCCTTATAATCCTATGTTTTGTTTCTTACATTCCACATATCAGTGAGAGCATATGGTAATTGTCTTTCTCTGATTGACTTAGTTCATTTACCATAACACATTCCATCCATGTCCTTGCAAATAGTAATATTTCATTTATTTGATGGCTGCAAATTATTCCATTGTAGATATATACCACATCTTCTTTATCCATTCATCTGTTGATGGACATCTGGGCTCTTTCCAATAATTTGGCTATTGTGGACATTGCTACTATAAACACTGGGGTGCAGGTGCCCTTTCAGAGCCCTACATTTGTATCTTTGGGGTAAATACCCAGTAGTGCAATTGCTGGGTCATAGGGTAGCTCTATTTTCAACTTTTTGAGGAACCTCCATACTGTTTTCAAAAGTGGCTGCAACAGCTTGCATTCCACTGATGGTATAGGAGGGTTCCCCTTTCTCTGCAACCTCACCAACATCTGTCATTTCCTGACTTCTTAATTTTAGCCATTCTGACTGGTATGAGCTGGTACCACATTATGGTTTTGATTTGTATTTCCCTGATGCCAAATGATGTGGAGCACTTTTTACTGTGTCTGTTGGCCATTGAGATGTCTTCTTTGGAGAAATGTCTGTTTATATCTTCTGCCCATTTCTTGATTGGATTCTTTGTTCTTTGGGTGTTGAGTTTGGTAAAGTTCTTTGAAGATTTTGGGTATAGCCTTTTATCTGATACATCATTTGCAAATATCTTCTCCCATTCTGTCAGTTGTCTTTTGATTTTGTTTACTGTTTCCTTTGATGTGCAAAAAATTTTATCTTGATGAAGTCCCAATAGTTCATTTTTTGCCTTCATTTCCCTTGCTTTGGAGATATGTCTAGCAAGAAATTGTTGAGGTCAAGGTTGACGAGGTTACTGTCTGTGTTCTCCTCCACAATTTTAATGGATCTGTCTCACATTGAGGTCTCTCATCCATTTTGAGTCTATTTCTGTGTATGATGTAAGGAAATGGTCCAGTTTTCTACATGTGGCTGTCAGTTTTCCCAACATCATTTGTTGAAGAAACTGTCTTTTTCCATTGGATATTCTTTCATGCTTTGTTGAAGATTAGTTTACCGTTGAGTTGAGGGTCCATTTCTGGGTTTTTCTATCCTGTTCCATTGATCTATGTGTCTGATTTTGTGCAGTACCATGATGTCTTAATTATCACAGCTTTATAATAGAGCTTGAGATCCAGAATTTTGATGCTGCCAGCTTTGGTTTTGTTTTTCAACATTACTTTGTCTATTTGGGGTCTTTTCTTGTTCCATACAAATTTTAGGACTATTTTTTCCAGCTCTCTGAACGAACTTGATGATATTTTGATAGGGACTGCTTTGAAAGTGTAGATTGCTCTAGGTAACTTAGACATTTTCACCATATTTGTTCTTCTACGTTTTTCTATTTCTTTGTGTCTTCCTCAATTTCTTTTACTAGTGTTCTATAGTTTTCTGAGTACAGATCCATTGCATCTTCAGTTAGGTTTATTCCTAGGTATCTTATAGTTTTGGGTATAATTGTAAATGGAATCAATTCCTTAATTTCTCTTTCTTCTGTCTCACTGTTAGTATATAAGAATGCAACTGATGTCTGTGCATTGATTTTATATCCTACCATGTTGTTGAATTCCTGTATGAGTCCTAGCAGTACTGGGAGTTCTTTTGGGTTTTCCACATAGAGTATCATGTCATTTGCAAAAAGTGAGAGATCTTTGCTTATTTGGATGCCTCTTATTTCTTTTTGTTGTCTGATTACTGAGGCTACGATTCCTAGTACTATGTTGAACTGCAGTGGTAATAGTGGACATCCTTGCTGTGTTCCTGACCTTAAGGGAAAAGCTGTCAGATATTCCCCATTGAGAAGGATATTCACTGTGTGCATTTCATATATGGCTTTTATGATATTGAGGATATGTGAAGAGTTTTAATCAAGAAAGAATGCCGTACTTTGTCAAATGTTTCTCTGCATCTATTGAGAGGATCATATGGTTCTTTTCCTTTCTTTTATTTATGTACTGTATCACATTGTTTGATACGTAGATGTTAAACTAACCTTGCAACCCAGGAATAAATCCCACTTGGTCATGGTGAATAATCCTTTTAATGTACTGTTGGATGCTATTGGTTAGTATCTTGGTGAGATATTTTGCATTCATGTTCATCAGGGATATTGGTCTGTAATTCTCCTTTTTGGTGGGATCTTTGTGTGGTTTGGGGATCAAGGTAATGCTGGCCTCATAGAATGAGTTTGGAAGTTTTCCTTCCATTTCCATTTTTTGAAACAGCTTCAGAAAAATAAGTATTAATTCTTCTTTAAATGTTTGGTAGAATTCCCCAGGAAGCCATCCAGTCTTGGACTGTTTTTTGTTGGGAGATTTCTATTACTGCTTCAATTTCCTTGCTGCTTATTGGTCTATTCAGGTTTTCTATTTCTTCTTAGTTCAGTTTTGCTAGTTACACATCTCTAGGAATGAATCCATTTCTTCCAGATGGCCTTATCTGTTGGCATATAGTTGCTCATAATATATTCTTATAATTGTTTGATTACTTTGGGGTTGGTTGTGATCTTTCCTCTTTCATTCATGATTTTATTAACCCCTTCTCTTTTCTTTTTGATAAGTCTGGCCAGGGGGGTTTTAATCTTATTTATTCTTTCAAAAAACAAGCTCCTCATTTCATTGATCTGTTCTATCCTTTGGTTTCTGTTTCATTGATTTCTGTTCTGATTATTACCACGTCTCTTCTCCTGATGGGTTTAGGCTTTCTTTACTGTTCTTTCTCCAGCTCCTTTAGGTGTAAGGTAAGGTTGTATATTTGAGACTTTTCTTGTTAAGTCTTGAGAAAGGTATGTATTGCTATATACTTCCTTCTGAAGACCAACTTTGCTGCATCCTAAAGATTTTGAACAGTTGTGTTTTCATTTTCATTTGTTTCCATGATTTTTTAAATTATTTTCTAAGTTCCTGGTTGACCCATTCATTTTTAGTAGGATGCACTTTAGCCTCCATGTTTTTGAGTTCTTTCCAAATTTCCTCTTGTGATTGAGTTCCTGTTTCAAAGCATTGTGATCTGAAAATATGCAGGGAATGATCCTAATCTTTTGATACCGGTTGAGACCTGATTTGTTATCCAGTATGTGATCTATCTGGAGAATGTTTCATGTGCACTAAAGAAGAATGTGTACTCTGCTGTTTTATGATGAAATGTTCTGAATATATCTATGAAGTCATTCTGGTTCAGTGTGTCATTCAAAGCCTTTATTTCCTTGTTGATCTTTTGCTTAGATGATCTATCCACTGCAGTGAGAGGGGTGTTTAACTCTTCTGCAATTACTGTATTATTATCCATATGTTTCCTTGATTTTGTTATCAATTGGCTTATATATTTGGCTGCTCCCATGTTAGGGCCATAAATATTTACAATTGTTAAATCTTCCTGTTGGACAGACTCTTTAATTATGATACAATATCACTCCTCATCTCTTATTACAGTCTTTGGTTTAAAATCTAATTTGTCTGATATAAGGATTGCCCAGCTTTCTTTTGATATCCATCAGCATGATAAATTGTTGTCCACTCCCTTATTTTAAATCTGGAGGTGACTTTAAAGCTAAAATAAGTCTTTTGCAGACGACATACCAATGGGTCTTTTTTTTTTTCTTTTTCCAATCTGGTATCCTGTGTCTTTTGATTGGAGTATTTAGCCCATTTATAGTCAGAGTAACTATTGACAGATATGAATTTAGTGTCACTGTATTGCCTATAAGATGACTGTTACTGTACATTGTCTCTTCTCCTTTCTGGTCTATGTTACTTTTGGGCTATCTCTTTGCTTACAGGATCTCCTTTAATATTTCTTTTAGGGCTGGTTTGGTGATCACAAATTCTTTAGTTTTCTGTTTGTCCTGGAAGCTTTTTATCACTTCTTCATTTTGAATGATATCTTAGCTGGGTAAAGCATTCTTGGCTGCATATTTTTCTCACTTATCACCCTGAATATATCATGTCAGTCATTTCTGGCCTGCCAGGTCTCTGTGGATAGGTCTGCTGCCAATCTAATATTTCTACCCTTGTAGGTTACTGACCTCTTGTCCTGCGCTTCTTTTAGGATTTTCTATTTGTCTCTGAGATTTATAAATTTCACTATTATATGCCAGGGCATTGACCTATTTTTACTGATATTGAGAGGGGTCTCTGTGCTTCCTGGAATTTGATGCCTGTTTCTTCCCCCAAATTAAGGAATGTCTCTGCTGTAATTTATTACAATATACCTTCTGTCCCTCTCTCTCTTTCTTCTTCTCCTGGGATCCCAATTATTTTAATATTGTTTCACTTATCTCTCAAATTCTCCCCTCATGATCCAGTAGTTGTTTATTTCTCTTTTTCTCAGTGAAAGCTGAATGATTTCTTTATTTTGATAATATCTATGTCTTTCAATAATGCCTGGTAGGGTGAAAGGGAAAAGGATGACAGTGGTTGAGAATGTAAGGTAGTACTGATCTTGCTTTCAGGTTGACCAATTCCAAAACACAAACAATAACAGAAAAAAGCAATTGTGAAAATGGAGCCAGTTACATCAGATTTACATATAGAAGGATGTTTGTCAGAACTCTTCTAGAAGTATGTGAAAAGTGAGGAGAAAAGTTCAGTAAGTCTTGAAATATATTTTAAAATCAGATAGAATCAGACATCTCAAAACTATTATTTAATTTGTCCTGAGTGCATTTCTACTGGCTTAACTCTTCCAGAAGTTCTGGCTGGTAGCTGGTAGAAGAAACAGTGATTAGAGTTCATACTGAGTTCTTAGAAGACAACCAGCACAAAGTCCCCAACCACAGAGTCCAGTTCTGACCCAAAGAATCATATCATGTTCTTGTCCTAAGCTCTCTGGAAAGTGATAGAGTAATGAGGGCCAATAGGTTCAGTAACCTAAAATTCCTCACATTTCATGCAACATAATGATCAAAGATCCTTATGTATTTTGTAGAAGAAAGTCACAAAGTTTAGATGCAATACTTTAAAAAAAATCAATGAAGATTCAGAGAAGTTTATATAAACATAAAATGTGAAAGGGACTCATGAAGGGTTTAAATCATACTGTACTCAGGATTGCATTGGTTAATTTCTTCAGTAAACAAGTAACTAAAGATCCAAGTCCTTGAGTTACCTAATTAATTATATTTCTTTAAAGATGTCATTTATTTGAGAGAGACAGAGAGAAAGAGAGTGGGGGGAGGGGCAGAAAGAGAATCTCAAGCAGACTCCCCACCGAGCTTGGAGCCTGACCCAGAGCTCCAACCAAGGACCCAGAGATCCAAACCTGAGCCAAGGTTGAGCATTTAACCAACTAAGCCACCCAGGCGCCCCCGATTAATTATAATTTTTAGTCAACTACACTATATGAAGAAGTTGAAGAGTTCCAACTAAAGATGGATCTAAAATGTACAAAATTTTCACTGCTTCCTGTTTTATCAAGATGGAAAGTCATTAAGTTAAATGTAGATCAACACTGGTTTGAGAAGACAAAGCCAATATATACCCCTGAGCTTACAATATTTTAAGTATTTGGTAGCAGTACACAAAAAGGTCAAACAGAATAAGAAGTTGAGCCCTTTTCATCTCACTAGCCTCAGTGACTGTCTTTGTTGCTGTTGTTTTTTTCCTCCTTTTCACACAGCACTTCTCAAAACAGGAATTTAAAATCCAAGATACATGTCTTTTCAAACATGGAACAGACCAAATTTTATCAATTATCTGTTGATAAAAGAAGAAGGGTCTTTACCTTCAAAAGATTCATGGGAGGTTGAAACATTCTAGAAAATAGAATAAAATAAAAATTCTCCTTATTCTTTCTCATTCTTTTTGAAATAATCATCTCATTAGTCTATACAAGGATCTAGACAGTCTCAAGAACACCTCCAATCATGTCAAATAAACCAAGATACTTAATTGAAGCCCACAACAAAACAAATGATGAGTTCATTATAACATAATCAGTAACACTGTCTCAGGGGTTAAAATACATGTGAGTTTTTCCTAAATATAAGTAATTTATCTTCCAGATTTGCCCCATAGACTGCCATTTAGTGGCACAAAATTTTATGTGTAAATGCATTGAGAACTAAGTGCTCCATTAAATTGACACAGCTCTTTGTCAAGAAATGTACCATCTTAAAACAGTTTTCCCTAGAGCTGCTTTTTTTTTTCTTCTACAGCTTTCCTTATACCTACAAAAGTCTTGACAAGTAATTATCTGTTATATACAAATATAATAATATATTATAATGTATAGTATATGATTAAAAGATTATGACAATTTAATTAAAAATCTAAACAGGCACCCTCTGCCTTGGTGGGAGGGATACATGCTTAAAATAAATCATAGAGAAAACCAAATTAGGGAGGAAAAAAACTTTTTCAGGAGGCTATGGTTCAGAGAGTTTAATAGCTTTATCTTTGCCATTTTGTCCCCTTTGTAGTTGAAGAGAAAAAGGCTTAAAACAGCCTTTGAGGAAAGCTATTTTATATCCTCTCAGTTTGTCTCTATACCTATAGTATTAAAATCCACCCAAAACCACAGAACCTACACATGAAGACTGTACATTAGTTGTCCTGCCAAGCCACATTTCTGGAGACAAATCTTAGAATTTGGAAGGCAATCTCCACAGAATCTGCCAAATATGAAAATGTTCTACCATTATCTTTATGCCGCTTAAAGTTAGATCTATTGACACCAAATAGATAATGTAACCTACTGCAGCCAAAGACAAGGAATCTAGCAGGGGTTTTGAAGAAAGGGAGATTGCTGTCCCTCTGGAATAGGTCACGTGCACAAGTTCTGTGCAAGCTGAAAAGGAAGACAAGCAAGCGTTACTTCAAACTTTTTCTGAGAAGAGTGGAACAGGGTATTGACTGGGGATGGCCTCTGGGTCCAATTACTTACTATTTTATATCATTTTAATTAACTGGTGTTAATCAGTTTGGTTTCAAAAAGAAACCCATTAGCTTCTCAGAGAGTTGTCATTTGTGCTCTTTTTACTTTTCTAAATCTAATACTCTGCTTAGCATGGTTCTGTTTTTGGAGCACACCCTGCTGAACTGTGCTTAAACTCAACTGTACACATCCTAATCTCTGAGAGACAAAGTTTTTGTAACTATAAACATCAGTCATGCCAAAGACTATTAAATCTAATAGATCCCTTTACATAATAGGGATTTTCAAGTCAAGCTTCTATTTTGGGAACTGTCATTAATATATTTCTATAGTCCCTCTTCTACTAAGACATTCTTCAGTTTCTATTGGAGCCCAGTCAGTTTCTGTAGCTTATATTGGAACCTGGTCAAATTCTTCCCCACTCTCCCTGCATTTCTTTGCATAATGACCTCCATTCCCCCAACTCAATCTCTGTTGTTAATTTCCTGAGGATTTTATAGAACACTGCCTAAATGAAAAACATCAGTTCTAAGGATGTAGGCAATGCTTTAATTGATCAGATAAACATGGTCCATTTAGTTTTGCTTTAACTCAGACTTCAAAGTACCAAGCTGTACATTTGCTTCATTCTGGCAGAAGCAAAAAGCCTGAAACTCTTCAGGAGGTAAGGAAGCAGTGGAAATTAGGCATATGCCCAAAATCTAGGATGAAGAATAAACACTTAAAACCTATTTTAATTTCTGCTTTGGACAGAAAAGAAGAGGATTCAGGAGAATATTTGAAGACAGGAAAAGGACAATTTTCAAGACCATGAACTTGAACCCATTTGACAGGAGAGGATGTAGTTTCAGGGCCACAGAATATTGGTTTTTCTTCATTAAAGACTCGCCGGCGCTATCAAGATGAAACATAGGTTCTAAAATTTCCTTCACTCCACCTGCCATGTGTTAGCCCTAGGTACAGACTTGCCTGGGGAGGATTTATATATGCACTTTTGAACTTCTAATAGAGTCTCTCTTCTGAGTAACCATTTAAAAGAATATTAAATTTAATTAGACTGCATCTTTTTCCTGTGACATGACAGTTTCAAAGTCTACTTTATTACATTCTTCTCCCCTAGAAGTGTGCTAATGCTAGCTGGCACAGGGTACCTTCGAATTCCGAGGAAAGGAAAGTTATAGGTATAGACTCACTCAATCCCTTGGAAGCATTTTGGGGACGGTCGACATCTGACATCCACACTTGCCCAGCAATACACCTGAGCAAATGTTGCTCAAGGATCTGGGACATGTGACAGCTTACAGGAGTAACCTGAGCCTTCCATCCCCCTGCCTAGCTAGGACCTCACAGTCACCATGGGTTCTATCATCTTACACCCTATTTCTTTCTTTTTTTGATGTTCTTTCATTCTCTGAATTTATTGAAATAACCACCCATTGATAGTAGTTGGTACCAACTCATTTATGAAGAAATATTTATCTTAAAACCGAGGTGTGATTTAATTAATGATCATTTCAGTTTCATTTGCTCTTAAAACTATATTTGCACATTCACTATTATTTCTTCAAACACAGTCAGTGTCAATGACACTAAAGGGATTTAATGAGAAGCCGGGACATTGGTCCCTGTTCAACAATCATGTAGGAAATCTCTAGATGTGAGATTCAGTCATTTTTATTTTTACTGTAGACTTTGAAAGAAGGGAAAGAAATGCAGCAAAGAGAAGCAGACATAAAAAAAAAGAAGAAAAAAAGAGAGTCAGCATTTTCAACGTATACTGAAGATGCATTCCTCTTTTTTTAATAAAGTTTTTTTTTTCATTTTATTCATTTGACAGAGAGAGATCACAAGTAGGCAGAGAGGCAGGCAGAGAGAGAAGGGGGGAAGCAGGCTCCCCACTGAGCAGAGAGCCCGATGCGGGACTCGATCCCAGGATCCTGAGATCATGACCTGAGCCAAAGGCAGAGGCTTAACCCACTGAGCCACCCAGGCGTCCCAAGGCATTAAACAGAGAAAGAAAAGCACCTTTGGTTGTACCAATATTGCCCGTCAAGCACAGAGGAGTGTGGTTTTCTCTCTTCATAACTGTGTTGTTGCCTTCACCAGGATGCTGTGGCATTTTACTAATCTTTCCCTATACGGTCACATTTATTTTTTTTAATACGAAGATAAAGAAGGAAGAAAATAAACCAGTTTTAAGACAAGTTCTTCTTCATGTTGGTATGTTTCTCAGCAATGCTGGGGAGTCCCCTGGGCCCTGGCTGCAGGCTCACTGCTCACTTCCCCAGGCTGGGAGGCTTCCCCACTGCTCGGACAGGGGGAGGCAGAAAGGTTGTTTGCAATTTTTCAGTTTTTGCTCTTTTCACTGGCATGACAGTGCACAGCGGTCTAGTCTGCTCTTTCATTTTTCACTGGTGTGAAGATACACAGTAACTTAGCAAAAGAAATCACCAGCAGCTAAAGGGAGCAAAGAGGGAAAAAAGAAACAGGCCAGCCTGGCCTTTCTTTGGGGCCTGAAACTGCCTGAGGTTAATTGCTCACATGAGAAGAATAACTGGTGGTGCCTAATTGAATTTTTATGGAAATAAACAGGTGGCAGATTTACTGTAGCTGTGGGGATAGTAGGGGGTGAAATGCTGTAGCCACATTAACCTGTTTAATTTAATAGCTTCGGTACTCTAGGAAAAAAAGGCAATGTTGCTCGTTGAGTCAGTTGGATGCCAAATGTAAATAAGTACAATTACCCTAGCATGCCCATGTGGTTGAGCAAAAAAAGGGCACTGTGCCAGTTTTGACTTGGTTTTCATGTTTATTAATTAAGCTCCTAGAAGTTTCGAAATAAAAGTTTTAACCCACAAAGTACCCTGCAAAAAGAGGAAGAGGAAAGAACTTGACAAAGGGAAAACAACTGATGGACAGTCAGACAAAGGCTGTGCTTACACTAAAGGCATAGCAGGAGTCTTTGACCCACAAGGCTTTACAGAGTCTACACTGGGCACCAGGATAACTAAATGCTAACTTTGCACTATGCTTCCCCCCAGTGGCCTAGTTTTGGAAGTGCATCTTTATATCAAGGAAAGAAAACTTGGGGACAATCTGATGAAACATGCAAAGAGCACTGGCAGCTCATTAATGAACCCATTTACTTTTAAGCCAGATAATTAAAATGAGAGCTTGTGTTTAAACTTTTGTCAGGTTGGGGCACCTGGGGGCTCAGTTAGTGAGGCGCCCGACTCTCGATCTCAGCTCAGGTCTTGATCTCTGGGTCGTGAGTTTAAGACCCACATTTGGATCCACGTTGGGTTCGTGCTGGGCATGGAGACTATTTAAGAATAAATAAATAAGTTTTGCCAATTTATCTTCCAGTATATACACAATTTTTAATGCCAGAGATCAAAGCACACTTAAAAAAAAATATATAAGAGACCGAGGCAACATTGTGAACATAAAGGTGAGTGAAAGGTGGGCAGCCTCTGCCAGACTTCCCAGGGTGGAAAGATGGACAGATTCCCAGATAGGTACTTTAAATGTAAAGCAAAGGTGGCTAAGTACCGAAAAAAGCACAAAATAGAGAGTACTAGGAAGTCATTTTACAAATGAGAAATCGTTTATACCTTACTTGAATCACCAGACCGAGTACCTAAAAGCCAATATTATCAAAAGCAGAAGAGTCTAGCCGAACATTACGATCCAACCTGGAACGTTTTCTGTTTTGTACTCACTGTTTTAGGGTAAGCTAATAAAAGGCCAGAGGGACTGAACGGGTACTCTCCTTCTCTATCCGTTTTGGTTTGTTTGTTTTTAAGCCCATAAACCTCTAGTGAATTCTTACAAAGTGCAGTGTGCCGAACAGACTGCCCTCCAGGGGAGCACGCATACCTTAGTTGCTGAGTCCTGCAGTGCGCTGGTCTCAGACTCTTCTCTTCTCTCCTTTCAATTTCTTCATAGCTCTGGCCTCGCTTCCTATCCATGGACAGGGACCCCGTGTTTATTATGTATTTCATCACCAAATTAGTTCTCATTCCTCACACTCATGACTGTTTTCACTCAACATCTTCACATAAACGTCTCAAGCCCCTCAGGCTCTACAGATCCAAGAATGAAGTTAATGATCATTGCCCCAATTTTATCCACTCTCTCCCCATGCAAATAGGCCAAGCATCAGACCTACTCCAGCTAGTTCAGACTGCGTATAGATCTATATACATGCACATATATGCACACACATACAGATACATACTACTTTATATGTATACATATACATATATATATATACACTACTATACAAGCCAGAAATTTTAGATGGATGTGTAAGTGATAGATAGACTGATAGATAGATAGATAGATAGATAGATAGATAGATAGATAATCTCTTGCTATATAAGCCAGAAATATGAGAGTATTGCTTTACATTTTCCACTTCCATGTGCTCAATATTCAATTCATTATCAATAGTTCATTCCCAATCCTATTATTATCACCTCTTAGAGATCTCATAAATTTACCTACCTATTTCTAGATCCATACAACAAAGTCTCACTTGGATTGCTCCAATAGATCAATACCGAATACCTATTGTCACTCTGATCAAACCCGTCTTGTCACTCTCTGATTAAACCCATAGTGCAGTCCAAGAAGTCTTTTAAATATCTGAACATGACATTTCCCTACTTAAAACCATGTGCCTGATTCACATTGCTCTTAAGATAGGAGCAAATCCTGCCAACTTAACCCTTGTCTACTGTTTCAGCCTCCTCTCTGCCCACTTGGCTCCTCACAGCACCACTCCAAGTACACTGTCTTTCATTGGGATGCTTAGGTGCTCTCTTTTCTTCTGCTCTGGGTGGTGTTTGGTCCTTTCCCTTTGCTTAGCTAACACCCACCTCTGCCCAGAGTTCTTCTGAAGTATCACTTGCTGGAAGAAGTCTCCTTATCTTTTCTGCTCTCCCCTCCAGACCTTTCCTGCACAAACTTACACATAAACACCAGGACAATATAGGTGTCCCTGTAACACAAGCTCAGGGAATATCTTGATCAATGACAGTCTTCTATTCTACACCAAAACATCTGTGCCACAAAAGCAAAGACTATGTCAAGATTTGCTCATATTTGCACCCATGACATCTAGCACAGTGTGAATCTTGGTGGGTACTGAATAAATATTTATGAAAAATTATGGGTATAATTTATAATCACTCAATATACCTCTGAGGCTTCTACATAAACCTAAATGGAGACATGAAAAGAATCATCAACCCTACATCATTCATGCTTGTGATAATGTCTTTTAACTTTAGTGATTCACCTATGGATTCAATACCACTTTGGATTTTAACACTTTAGTAGGTAAGGTCAACTCCAGAAGATTGGCAATTCCAATCTCAATAGCCCTGTTTGTACAGGGACATGGTGGGGGATGGTACCAATTGCTTATGAGACTTATTCCACTTATAAACTCAGAAAAATAACCACAAGACTGGACCACCTAGAGGGAGATTCAAATCAAAACTCAATTTATAACCTGAAGTACAATTTCTTGTTCTGATTAGTAGAACACAATGGTATTCTTAGTCTCCAGGAATTAGGTATCTCAGAATCAGTGTTTAACCATATCCCATGGCTCCAGTCATTCCTCTTTCCTAGGGCATGTTTACTATGTGTATTTTTACTCTATGGAATTTTATGCCTTCTTTGTGTTCTATTCACATACAGATAATATCTGGCATGAAATGTCTGCATACCCAGATTCTAGGATGTGTTTGCATCAGCATGACCTCTAATGCAGTCTATTTTCATCACAAAGTTGAAACAATAACATTTGGTACCTGATAATGTTTATGTGAACACTAACCCCTAAGAGCACATTATCCTTACAATGTAATACTACTATTCTTGATGGTTGCTAGATCATCGGTATGAAAGAGCAATAGTCTTTTGGAATTCTTTCTTCAAAAGGACAGAATTTCCCAGCCATTCTGGATGAACAAAGCAGAGAACAGGCTAACCAGATTAACAACTATTTTTCTGCAATACATAGTAAATGGCCACCAAATAGCCTTCAGTGAATGCTAGGAAGGAGATTCATTGCACATACAAGTGATACTATTGAGTCCATCAGTAAGAAATTCTTGATGATGGAACTAACTCAAATCCGAGAACTGGGCTAAAATGAGCAGCTCCCTGCATTGATGGCCCATGTCAGACCCCTGCTTCCCAGTTGTGGAGTGTTTTCATAACACAAATCAAGAAGGACTAATGTGCTATCACATATTTCAGTTGAGTGACCTCATGATCAGCCAAACACTACCAGAGATTCCTGTAATTCAGAGCATCCTGACTGATGAGATTGACCTACTATGGTAACCACAACAATTTTTCTTTTACTTTTGAAGGCTGCCACTTGGCCTCTACTGCCCTACACTCATTTCTTCCTCATTTCAATCAGGGAAGCCATTTCAATGGAAGCATCTGTCCCTAACATCCTCAGCCTAGAAAAATAGTAGTATAAATTCTCCAAAACTCCTGCCAGTCCCCTCACCAACACATTTCCGAAGACCTTGGCAATGATCCACACTTTTGGGGGGACAAACTAGGGGAAGAATTATTTGTATATGGTAATTTCACCCCAGAGTACTTGCTCCCCTTCTCTGTGTTATTTAAAGAATTTCTAGAACCTTCACTATCTTAAGCCTCCACTGATTTGAGATTATAGTCAAGCAAATGAACCAAGAAACAGACCCACACCAGCTAGCTCAGAATGATACAGTCATCACTTTGAAAAATTAGCTTTACCTGTGCAAGGTCAGTCACTGTTAGTAGTCTTTATCATTCTCATATATAGTTCCAAGTTTTGTCATCATATAAGAAAAGGAAAAAACTTCATCCAGATTTCACCATGCAATTGACAACTCTGGAACAAGTTGGCATCCGACCAGTAGTTAGAAGTTTGGAGATAATGGGAGGTTTATAGGTTCTGAAGAGGAGCAGAATATGCCACTCCAAAATATGCCACTTTGGCATATTGCTTAATTTGAATTAAAGTTACTTGAGTCATAGCCGATACAAGTAGGACACTCTGACCCTCCTTTGTCACCCTGAATCTTTTGCATGAAAGTACCTCTTGATATCAGGAAGATATAAGTTATCCTTATAGCCAGGGACAGGAAATTCAGGGCTATGAGGCTATAAAATCAAGCCTTGTTGCTTCTTTGCCAATCAGCTACCCCAAGCCCAAACACCTTTGTTTTGTCAATTTTTCACAACTTTACTCTTTTCTTGTCTAAAAGGTATAAGAGCTGCCTGCTTTGGCCACATCTTTGAGTCTCATATTTCCATGGGTTCCCATATATATGACATTGAATTTGCTTTTCTTCTGTTACTCTCTTATGTCAATTTAATTTATTTTTTAATTATTTAGACCAATTTAAATATAAGACCAAAGAACTTAGAAGGGAAGAAGGAAAAATTTCTCCTCCACTGCAGTTCCAACAGGTGAGTTGTCTCTCTCTTGCTAAGTTAACCCCTAACTTAGGGACTCCAGCCAAGAAGCGATAAATCCATCAAAACAATAAGGAAATACTTCAGAAATCCCAAGAACAGTCACGTGCCGCTAAATGTTTAACAACCCACTCTGTAGCAAGGGGGAGATAACGAATCCTGGTTTTCACCATTTAAAATTCTTCTGTGGCTGACTTCAAGTGGTCAACATGATATCACTGAACACAGTGAGGAAATAAATGCAATCACATTCATGAGCCAGAAAGAACTGGGTCCAGGACACCACCACAGAGGGTGGGGTGAAACTGGGTGTGCGGGAGGGTAGGAATTCAAGGACTTGCAAGTCTTTGGAATCAATGCTCATGGTCTGATTCTGAGGCTTAGGATTCTGCATTTTCCTGATCAGTGCTCTCATTTTCACATAAGAAGACAGCAAGACTGTAAGGTTAATTTTTATTATAATTCAGCAACCATATCAAACCTTGAGTTTCATTTTCAGGTACATGGAAGTTGAAAGAAGCTGAGAGAATTCAGAAACTCTTTCATTGTCAGAGTCTCTGAGATTCAGTCTTTGCCATCATCAAGAATCTAAGGAGAGAAACTTAGCATTTACCTTTGTCGTCTATTCAATGCTCTCAAAACATTCCCGTATCTCTATAGCCTTTTATTTTATCTGTTTAATGACAGTGGCAACTTGGTTCTCCCAAAGCCTTACCTTGAATAGGCATTTGATTCCAAGGGAGTCTTTCATTCCAGAGACTCGGAGGCTACCTTTAATTAGCTCTTTCACCACTGCATGCAATGAGCTGCTGATGTCCCCAAAGATGAATGGAATTTCACCGCTTTCAGCCCCAGTCTGAAAACCAGCCACATCCTCACTCCTCACCACACTCTCCCTAAGGCTCCATTACACTAAACCCATTCCCAAGTACATTTCTGTGTATCAGTGAGGTCTCTCACTCAAAAGAACAATGAACCAAATATGGTAAAATTAAGGGGGTTTATGGCAAAGACATTAGTTAGCATTCAGAATTATGTGAAATTTGAAATATCAGGTTCAGAGAGCAGGAAAGACAGAAAGGAACCAAGAGAGATAATCAACAGGAAACACTGAAGAGAGGAAGTCTAATTTAGGACACCACAGACTCTGTGGCTAGCACCATCCCCTGCGTTCGAGACTCCGTGGCTGCCCCTCTGTGAAAAAAATCTCTTCTATCCTTAAGCAGGACACTCTGACTGTCAAACCAAGAATAGGTGCCTTTGTCCTAGCTTCTGGGATATACAAGGAGCATCTGATCTCTTTCTTCTTGAACATGAAACTCTCCTTTCTGCCAAGAAGTAGAAACCCAAGGATTTAAATGAAGCAGAAAGAGCACTCAGCTGCAGACTAGTATAAAACTATGACAATTGTACTCAACAAATAGGAAATGGACACTTTTATAGAAGAGTTTCAAAGAATGAGGGAGCAGAAAATGGGAGTAGAGTAAATGAAAATTGATGACAGGAACTGTAGACTAATCTTCCAAGAAGTTTTGTAAGAATAGAAATGATAGTAGCTTGAAGGACAACAGTCTTGAAAGTAATGTTTTATTTCTTTTCCTTTATAAGGGATAAAGACAAGTCAATCAGAGGGCACACTTAAGAGAAAAAGGCTGAATATTTCAGTAACTAAGAGATTAATTGAAAAGTGAGTGGAATTGGGTAAAATTAAGAACACATGTGTTTGGATTACCTTCATGAGGAGGAGGGTAATTTTTTACCTAAAATCAGAGAAGAGAAAAGAACTAACTAAGGCAGGGATACTGTAAGTTGGAGGAAGGAAGGTTGCAGTTTTTATAAAAAGTTCTCTCAAATAGTCTTGATCTTTTCACTTAAACAGAGGATAAGAACAATGTTTAGTGCTGAGAGAGTGAGTCAGAGTTAGGAACCTGGGGCGAGTGGAAAACATTTAGTAAAGCTATGATGAAAAGCAATAGTGACCGGCACATGAATAAATAGTGCACTGGTGGAATTGAGGACTGCTTCCTATCTCACCACCTAAAAAGCTGTTTCATAACAGTCCCTGAAGTTGAGCTGATAGATTTTTCCATTAAGGGGGAAAAAAAAAGTATATACTAAATCCAGCTTCTGCAGCCCTAGTAACAGCCTTCAATGTGATTACACAAACAACAGACTCAGAAGGAGATTTTAGCCACACACCCACACACGTACAATGCACAAATACCTTCTTG
>ML109094.1:67846-84407 GCA_003697995.1 Taxidea taxus jeffersonii
CTTTGTGGCATCTTTGATGGCTATTTAAAGGAACTAGAATTTAACCACCCATTAAGAGCACAGATCAGGCCTTAGATTCACCTTGGTCTTCCAAAGTTTGTCCCTTCCTACAGAATCTTCCAGATGCATTCTGTAATGACACTGTCTCAAGCCACTGAGATCAACTGCCAAAGCCCAGTCTGCTCCAGGAATCTTCTTAGAAGAAAAGGATGTTTCATCAGAGGCAGTCATTCATCCTAGCCCACACCTCGCCTGCTTCTGATCTTCCGCTGTTAAAAACCTAACACACTGGAGGAAGATTGTGCTATATTTCATGAGTGCCCCGTGCCACCACCAAGGGACAGTTCCATCTGTTATTTGCTCTCAGCTTTGCTTACTGATAAAACAGGAAGGACAGCTTGCTGATGGGCTCTTTGAAGCAAATGGCTCCTCTCTTCCCTGCAATTAATGTTTATAAATTATTTCTACAGTAGATGGTATGTGTGGTTTCAATACATGATTTCAAAATTAGTTTCAATAAATTAAGGGCCTGCATTCATTACAAGAGTAGTTTGATTACAATGCAACTCGTGGAGTTTTGTGTGCTCTCTGTCTTTTGTGAAAATTGCTGCATGATATCAAACGCTGCCATTAATTCCGTTCATTATCAACCCCTCATAAGAGGATCTTCAGATTGTATGTTCAGTTGTTGAAATTCCACTTTGTCTAGTACGTGAGGATTTCAGTTGTTCACAGAAAACAGGATTCAGGACACTTTAAATTTTCAAACTCTAGGTTAACAGCTCTTTGGCTGTAGCAAAGGGAGCTGGCTTATGAGAACAAAGCAGTAATATAACTAAAGCAATTTGAGTTTCTTCCCCAAATTAGTCTGGCATTCCAATCACACACCATTCTTTGGGTAGAGAAATCATTGTATGTTTTCTGGCCTCCGCACTATCTTAAAAGGGATTTTTATAGACCTAAGATATAAATTGCTTTTTCTAAATTGGAAAACATTCTTTTACCTCAACTTGTCATGTTTCTTTATTTCTTTGGTTCAGTATCCATGACCAAATTGTCTGTGTTTTCTTTATAAACTGATTATATCACCCTATTATATTGGCATATTTTCTAGGAAATAGTGACTATGAAATTTATATTAGGCTTGTCGCTTTCAAGTGTTAAAATTTTAACTTTCCAAACAACATCCACTTGTTATAAGGACAAACAAGAAAAAAGTGGAATCATGTTTTCTAAAGACTAGAGGTTGGGAGAAAAGCCTTTGAGCAATGTAGAGTCATTAACAGACTCTGAAAAACCTGGGGAGGAACCAACTCTTCATCCTTGTATGAGATCAGCTGAGAAACAGAACTTTTGAAAGGAGGGAGGAACAAGAGGAGGTAAGAATACCAAGATTCCTGGTTCAATAAAAGAATACAGCATACCTTGAAAGTGTGACTCCTTAGGATATATTAATAATGAATGAGCAAAATGAAAGAAAGAATTACTAGAACATGAAGGAAGAAAATAGATATGAAGCACCCTCCTACTATCAATAGGATGTACTCAAGAGAAAGAATTTTATTAAGAAAAAATGGGCCAGTGGTACTGCACAGTTTATCACTATTTCATTTTATTTCATAATAATTCATAGAAGACATGACCTGTGTTGCTTGTGCTCATGACACTATGAAAGTAAATTAGAAGGCATGGCAGAGATTTGAAGACTAAAACTAATTGTGCAAAATAAAATCTATTACATTTTTAAAAGATTAATTTGAGTGGAATTTGAATTACAATATTCGTTGTCAACTCCATCATTCAATGAGAGATAAGATAAAGTCCCTCTGAGGTGGGACCATACACATTAATAAAGAACAGAAAAAAATAAAATGTTCAGGGAAGGTTTACTTATCATTAAATCTGTTTCATCTAATTTTTCCCTCTAACCTTCCAAGTACCCAGCCATTCTTAGCAGATTAGAGTGGTATTCAAAACAGCACTGATTAAATCCAAAAGTGATGAGAAACTAATAGAACACAGTTATGAAGAGACTAGGCAGAGTACAATTAGTTTTTTAAAATGCCTTTTGGTAAGATTAAAAGAAATTATTACCAACAAGGTAATGCTGTTGCTAAAAAGAACAAAAACAGTATTAGCCTATGTGTGATGAATAAGAACGATGACATAATTTTCCTATTGAATATAGTCATCTCTCTTTGGGCAAATTAGATAAACCAGGAGCTGAGCCACTGGAATGATTAGACATTTGACAAAACAGTCTGGTCATTTTATAGTCCCAAGTAATCAGGGAAATAGAAACATTCACAGAGTTTAGAGGAGAGAACAGATTAAGGCATATGGTATTATATCATATATATATGATGTTTTATATATATATGCATATATATATATATATATACACACACACATATATATAATGATATGATATGTATTTTCTAAAAGGAATAGAATGCATTGAACCCACAGGATATTCTACCATGGGACAGACTTTGGCAAGAGGTGGTAACTCTGTTTTTCATAGTTCCTAGGAATACATACACACATATGAAATTGAGAATATAGTATGAAAGACTGATGTTTAATCTAGCAAAATGTACACAGTACCTGAAAGATACCAGCCTTTCTTCTGAGTCTTTAATAAATACGTATACTGTCATGTTTCAAATAGTTGAAGGCCATCCTTCTTATGGGCCTGTTAATTATGATTAGTCCATTATTATTCCCTATGATGCAGTTTAGAAAATAAATCTGTGCACTTAGTAAATGGACCAAATCATAAGCGACTGCCTTTTGCTCACATAGTTGGTTCCTTTCATTACTCGTACACTTAACTGTCAACTTTGGGGAGAAAATGTTCATTTTCCTTTGAAGGAAATCAAGGACCTATTTTTAGAAAACTAAAAACAATCAAAATCCACAGTGTTCTTTTCCTATGAAAATTGACTGATGTTTAAGAGTGACTAGGATGACATGATGACTAGCTACTAGTACCAAGTTCTTTTGATATGGAATTGAAATGAGTTTTTAAGGATCTATTTCATAGTTTTCAGTTTCCTAAATAAAGAGACATAGGGGAAATGCACAGGACAAGGCTAGAGTTCAGAAGACTAGATTTGTAAATAAAAACAACACGGTAAAGAAAGAAAATTGTTTAGGCATTAAACTACCTATCAGTTAAATGGGTATTTCTTTTCAAAGTGACCTACACAAAAGCTATTTTCCCAATAATAACTTTGTTCTAAGTATTTTTAAAGCTCCACTTTTTGGAATGGACATTGTGCATAATTCCAGTCATGTAGGAAATCAGGCTCTCCAACTCCCCATATCTTATGGAATAGCTTGAATTCTGCTGCCTCCCTCAATATATCAAAATAAGTGCTCTCTACTCAGAATACTTGATGCCCCCTCATTTCATGGACAGAGCCATTCAATTAAACTGAAGAATTTAAAAAAAATTAAACTCTTAGAACTTCCAATTTAAATACAGATTCATGGTTCTTAAATTTTTGCACCATGGTATGCTAAATAGCCTATGCGAGTGCTCATGAACCAATTCATTAACCCATTGCTACTTTACTATTGATTTGGTTACATGAGGGTACATTGTATCACCAGATAACACTTTGGAAGAAAAGTTGCCTACCCAGTCCAGCCTAAATGTCACAAGTTAGTTAATACATTTTGGTCCTTAATTGCTACTTTATTTTTTTTTTTAAGATTTTTATTTATTTATTTGTTAGAGCGAGCGAGCACAGGCAGAAAGAGTGGCAGGCAGAGGCAGAGGGAGAAGCAGGCTCCCTGTCAGGCAAGGAGCCCGATGTGGGACTTGATCCCAGGACGCTGGGATCATGACCTGAGCCGAAGGCAGCTGCTTAACCAACTGAGCCACAAACCAGTTCAATACTAGTCCAAATTCTGCAGCCAGCTTGGGACTATTATCATGCCTGGCATGGTTGTGTACAACCCTAAAAATGGCCATGTTCCTCCATTTTTAGGAAGACAAGAATCTGAGGATCAAAACCTCTTAAATTATAATCTCCAACTAAAAAAAGCCTGTCATATCTTATCATTATGAAAAAATTAATGTTATTTAAAAATTGTTAAAATATCACAGACATGTACCCCTGAAACAAATAATACATTATATGTTAATAAAAAATAGTTAAAATATTGGCTGATGGAGTACAATGGCATGGCAGATTTTTTAAGGAAAAAATAGCAAATACCAACAATATATAGTGAAATATAAGGGTGTGATTCCTGTCTTACAAAAACATATAAAACAAAATGACAATATTTAGTCTCATAATCCCTCTCCAAAATTATTGTGTTACTGCCACTATTGTTTTCAATAAAATCTCTTGCCTTGGAAAGAACAGTGGCAAAGTGACTTTAAAAAGTTGGTAGGTTAATTGCGTATATTACCTGTCTACTGTGTCCTCTATTAACATAAAGATAATTAGCCATTTCTAAAGAATTTACTATGATCCAGACACTATTCTTAGAGGTTATATAATCCTCATTTCAGGCCTGTAAGGGGACCATTGCCAGCTCTTGTTTTAAAGATAAGTAGACTGAAGTTCAGAGAGGTTAATAACTTGCTCTTGGTTTCATCTCTAAGAAGTGGTAGAGCCAAAATTTAAACCCAGGTCTAACTCTGAAGTTTACACTTTTATTAACTATTTCTGAGGGTTATATTTGACTTATCCTTGCTGTTAAAGTTTTAGTGGGGAAAAAATCTCGGTCTCTGGGAGCTGAATGAAATATATAAACTGCTGCATATGAAAATGTCTGTCAGCTGAAGAAACAATTTAAACAATGTTCAAACCTGACACTAAACTCCACATCCTATTTCTCATTTCAAAAATGATTAAAGAAATTTCTTTCCCTGCTGGGATATCACCAGATTGGCATGTGATATATCTGAAATCTACCATCCAATCCCAAATGGCCAGAGGACAAAAGCTGCTTTCATGTCATTTCTAAGCAAAAGCTGAACGGCCAAAAAATCACTGGAGAAATTTGTCCCGGTGAGATTTTTCAGTTCAATTTTAAACTCCCTTGAGGTTTAAACAAACTTCAGATAATCATCTTGAACTTGGTGTTGAACCAAACTCAGATTCAGACTATGGCTTCTCGGAGGGTCAGCCCTTCCATTTAGAACAAGGCACAGCTTAAAGTGATGAGCCAAGTGGGTCAGATGTTCAATACTTGGCAACAGACTCAGCTGTCAATTGAAACAATGTCGACAAGATGGCAGGCTTTAAAATAAATCCCAGTGGAGGCTATCCATATCATTCTCCCTTTCCCTTCTGTCTCCTATCCACTCTGGCTACTTTCTGGAGCACATGCCAATCATACAGAACACTTACTAGGAACTACAAGGAACGAACAACATTCCAATATTTACTCCAGCAACAGAAGCCAGTCGTGGACATATATATAATGGGACTTCCTCAACTCCCCTGCACAAAGTAAAACATGCCACTGACACACATCTGCCCAAGCTATCAGAGGGCAGCCAAAGCCACCACATTCCTCACTCACCGGCTTTTAACTCTTTGCAGTCAATTTTATTGAATAAAGTGGCCACTGAGCACCTCAAATTTTTCTCCTACAGGATCCAGTTTGGCAAACGCTCCGAGAATGTTGTTTAATTTTAGCTAGGTACCATCAATCGATCTTTCTGGCAAGCAAGACACTGGCTTACCAAGTTCTGCACCGTATAAGGGTTAGACATGTGGATTAATTAACTATTTGTGTGAAAGCGTTTCTCTGTAATAAACTGACTTGGACTACTTCAAGTGTAGCCTACAAGGTTAGCTCAATTCATGACAACATATAGGCTTTTAATTTCATGAACATTCACATGTGTGCCCTAACCAATTATAAATAGAAATCTAGCCACACTGTGAAAAAAAATAAATAACTTGTGATATATTACTTATTTGTCCTAAGGTAATTGATCATCTTATAAAGATACAAGAGATTAATAGGAGAAAAATACAATGTTGGTAAATATAATTTGGTAATAAGATAAGATTGTTTTAAATGTCTCACGTTGCCTTTGCCTTTAGGGTCTATATGATAAATTATCGCCAATCCGTGTATCTTTCAGTTATGTGATTTTGAAATTGGTATATAGGTATTTCAGCAAGGTCATTCATTCGGCTAGCATAAACCACCCAAATATCCAGATGGATGGCTTTATTACAATGAAAAGTCGAAAAACTAAAATGAAAAGCTCTCTTATATTAACCCCCCACCCCGGCCCCAGACTATTCATCTTTTTAGTACTCTCAGAACACTGAAGCCATGGACGGTTAAAAACCTTGCATTTGAAGAGGGCCATAAGATGATCTGATATGGTCATTTACAAATGGGTTGCAGTCCTCCTTCAGAAGCTACTTCAAAGGTGCTAAGGAGAAAAAGCAGCTGCCCACACCTACTTCATTCAGAGCCGCTCGCACCGTTCTTCTTCTTCTTTTTTTTTTTAAGATTTTATTTATGTATTTGACAGAGAGAGATCACAAGTAGGCGGAGATAGAGAGAGAGGAGGAAGCAGTCTCCCGCCAGGCAGAGAGCCCAATTCAGGACTTGATCCCAGGACCCTGAGATCACGACCCCAGCCGAAGGCAGAGGCCCAACCCACTGAGCCACCCAGGCACCCGCACCATTCTTCTTTTATGGTCTCTTTAAGCAGGGTTCTCTTGGAAAAATAAAATGGCGCTGCTAAGGGAAAAATTAAAAACCATGCATCTTGACTAGGATACTCCTCATCTTATAAGTGAGTAAACTGGAGCTGCGAGAAGTGAAAAGATGAGGCCCATGTCACCCACCTAGTTAATGATCAGGTCAGAACAGCGGCAACTCTTCCTACTTCGGGCATTAGAACCCATCAGGCCCTTTCTGAAGACTAGGGCTTTGCTCATGTTCTTGGTTCCTCTGTCTACATTTTCCAACACCCGCTTTCTCCTTGACAGACCCTACTTATTTCTCCAGCAGAAAACCATGGAACTTTTTGGGAACTCTAGCCAATTTTATTCATTTAACCACAGAGCTAAGTACTTACCCAAGGTGGGGGGGAGGGGAATTGGCTTTAGGTGTGAAGGAAAACCGAAGGCTAGAGTGAGAATTGCATTTCATTTCAGGATCATTACTACTATTATGATCACCATGACTGTGTCATCATCAACATCTCCATCACCATCCCTTACATTTATAAGGGATGGCACTCTAGAATGGTTTAGTCACATGCATGTTACTTCATTTGATGACATGTTACTTCATTTGATGATGTCACAAATGCTTCTAAGTATCTTAATAAACTGAGTGCTAGGAAAATCAAGAACGTATTTGTACTGTTTTTACCTTTAGATAGACTGCTTTGTAACCATCCATGATTTGCTTAGCACATGCAATTGCTCTTACAAAATAGATTTTTAAATCTTTTCAGTCCTCTGTTATGCCCCTGTTATTTTTTTTTTAATTACACAGGTGTCTAACAAAGAGTTCTATTTATAGAAAACAAGGTGAAGATTACTGGTTAACAAAACTAGACATAAAACCAACACCCTTAACCACAGAGGCCAATGGCAACAAGCTAAGAGCTGAAAGTGGAATCAGCCGCAGGCAAACTGCAGGAGTGCTCTAGCCTCGAGTGACCTCCCTGCAGCTCTCCATGCTAATGATCATGCCCTCATTCCTGATCCTTCCATTCCCTTTGTTTTATATTATCACGGCTCTCTTCTTAGCTCTTTGAAGCTGCCTTCTGAGTGCCATTTTATGGCTTTTCTGACCCTCCACATATTTTCATACTTTTGAATATTTGCTCATGATATTCTTTCCTTTTTTCCTCTCTGCTTGAACTTCTCATATTCCAAGATTCATCTCAAATACCACTTCCTTTCTAAGGCCCTTCCTGACCATCTAGACTGGAATTATTTGTTCCTTCCTCTTTTCTTTTTTAAAAATATACCTAATTTTTTAAACAGGTAATTCATTCACAGGATTCAAAAGCCGAAAATAGAAATAGGCATGCACTGAAGAGCCTGCTTTGCACCACCATTTTGTTTCATCCAGTTTTCCTTCCCATCACTTGGCTTTTGCATTTCCAAAGATACTTATGCATAAATAAGCCAAGATAAGCATAATTTTCCTCTGGTTTTACACAAGTGGTAGCGTACCATTTGGTGTGTTCCGCACACTGCTTTTTTTCTCACTTAATGAGAAATGCTTTGGAGAGAGGTATTTTTGTATTAATACGTAGAGTACCTATTAATGCTTCATTCTATAGCTACATGGTATTTTATGACAGAGGTAGAGCATGGTGTGTTTAACCCATCTCCTATTGATGGAATGTTGAACAATAATAGTCTCATAGTGATTAATAGCCTCATAATATGTCATCTTGCAAATATGTATTATTATACTTACAGAATAAATTGGAATTGTTCTGAGAGCATGAAATTTTCATAAACATTTTTCATTGTCCTGCATATATCTGAGCAGCAGTTTACACTTTCTCAAGCAATATGTGAAGTGCTTATTTGACCCATATTTTTGATAACACAGTATTATCAAACTTATGCATCTTTATCAATCTTAATAGGTAAGAGTGTAATATTAATTTCCATTTCTTTTATTATGACTCAGATTGAGTATCTTTACCACAGTTCTAAAGAGTGTGTGGATCACCTTTTTAATTATTTGTTTATATTATTTCTATATTCTTCTACTGGGTAATCTCATTCATTTATAGATAGTTTTTACATATTAAGGAAATTAGATCTTTTTCTGTTATATGAGCTGCAATTTTTTTTGATTTGTGTTGTTTGCTTTTGACTCTGTTTATAATAACCCTCTTCATTCTCTAGCTGCCTATTAACTATTCGTTTATGATTGAGCTCATTATATTATGTCAGGAATGCTTCTATATTTGCTATTATATAGAAGCAAATACTGTTGCTCTTAGATTTTGAAGATCTCAAGTATCATTTCTCATTCAACTTTCCACACTTTTGTATGTTAGCACAATACTAGGCATCTAGAAGTTAGCAATAAATTTTCTGTGAATGAATCATTCGTGCTTGCTTACTTTTTTCTTCTGAACCTTAATTGCTACTAATTGGTGTTAGCTACATGTAACAACATTTATAGCACTGCTTTTTTGCAACTCTACTTCTCCTTTCCCTATTCTATAGTACTTAACAATAACAAGCAGCTGTCATTTAGCAGATTGATTTCTATCTGGAGTACAAGTCAAAAAAATGTCAGGAGTGTGTGTGTATGATTGTGTGCATATGGGGTGGAAGGATCATTTATGGTCCTAAGTTTCTTTTCTGGCCTATTAAAAACGTGAGTACCAGAGTAAAGCTTCTTGGAACATATTGAAGATTTTGTGCCAAGATCCTTAGTCCCAGAAACCTATTTAGAAATGATACCTTTGAAGTAAATTAATAGGAAATTCAAGGAAACAAGAGACCTGCCCTTCAGTGAATCCTACATCAATTAGTACTACATCTATTTATCCTTTATTTTCCTCCTTACATATCCTAGACACAAATTTTAGGATAGCTTTTTATAGAAAAAAAGTTAAAATTTAATTTTCTAGGATCAGCCCATTCTCATGTTACTGCTTCTCAAGCCCATTCTCATGTTACTGCTTCTCAAGTGTTTCTGTAGTTGAATGAAAACAGTGACCCCTCAGGCTGTCTTTAAAACAAAGTTTGTTATATACTTGGTCAGCAGGGATGGAAATAAGGTGTGGAATTCCACGCACATGTTGATCCATAATGTTTTCTTTGGTTCAGACCTTGATGAGGAGCTGAGATGTCCCTTTGCTTTGTTTGGTTTTTAGGTCTCGGAGCTAGCATACAGTGGCATAAAAGCATTCACCCTGACTTATCTTCCATTTGCGTTTCTTTCTTTTTGTTCTTTCTTTCTTTTCTTTTCTTTTTTTTTTTTTTTTTGCCACTGATGACTACACAAAAAATAAACAGTTTTCCTATGGTGCTCAATAGCACTCAAATGTGCCAGGGCAAGGACCCCTTTTCTAGAAAATGAAATAAAACATATGGAAGGAAACTAAGAACTCTTGTCAAAATTATTCCACTGTGAAATTAGTTACATTCCACAAGAAAATATAATAATGCCAAGGGTTTCTTTCTTCAGTGACTCTCACATAAACTGCAGCAGGAAAAAAAAAATCTGGTGTTCAGCTTCATAAGCTGTCAGTGCCATTGGCTACCTAAACCCATTCATATTTGATTATTTTCAGTCCACTGCAATTTCTATACAGCCCTGGTGGATATTTCTTTGGTTCATTGAATAAAACATTCACATCAGTCTATGATTGCGTTGCTGTTGTCCTTGCTATAATTAACACGGCAACAGATTAAAAAATACTACTTAAAATAACGGGTGTACAATTCACATCCAAACAGAATACACATAAAAAAGATTATCCAACAGAGAGCTGCCAAATGTACTGTAAACTGGGAGGGTTTCAATATCCTTTAAACACTCGGCTAGAAGCTAACTGAACCACATCTCTGCCGTCAGTAGAGCATCAAACTCTGAGATTTGTTTCAGTTTCCATCCAGTCCCTGCCAGTTAAAACGAAAGACTTCCACAAAGCAAATACATATTTCCATTTTTACTGGCATTGTCTACTTTCTCTCTGATAAGCAATGCATTTCTCTTTCAAGGATGCTTGAACCTTTTATGAAGATGACATCCTGAAAAGCACAGTGGTATAACAAACTTCCCCAACTTTCATCATCATCCTCTTCTCCACAGAATCTTTCTCGTGTGCACACAGTTGTGAATGGCACACAGTTGTGAAGAAAATCTAATAGACCCCATCCTTTCTCCTATAAAAATGTATCACGGAAATCTCGGGGTCATGAGATCGAGCTCCACATAGTGCTGAGGATTCTGTCTCTCCCGCTGCTTCTTCCCCAGCTCATGTGTATGCTCTCTCTCTCTCTCAAAAAAAAAAGAATGTATCACGGAAAACACATACACATTCACAGAGTCTCTAGAGAGAGAGAAATGAATATAAAGAGTAGTCACTGCTCAAAATCCTCTATTGGACTCCTATTTCTTATCAAATTTTCTCAGCTTGTCATTCAAACACTTCTACATTATGAGTCTAGATTATCATTCCAGCCTGTGTTTTACTAATCTCCTGAGTGTATCTCTTATTCCTAATAAACCAGATAACTTGCAATTCCTGTATCATTGGCTGTTCCCATTATCTGGCCCTGCCTCCTAGATAGGCAGAGAATCAGAAACCCTGAGTCACTCATCTGAAGTATTGGTGTTGGACACCTGCCACAACAGAAGACAGGGAGAAGCATAGGGAGGAAGAGGTGTTCCTTGTAGTCTTATCACTAGGCAGCTGGCTTGGGCAGCTAAGGCATGATCTGAGGCACTAAAGGGCATGATCTGAGTCAGATCATCTCTCAGAGTTGCTAATGAGAAAAATCATGCAGACATCTAAATAAGTTATTTTTTTAAGCTTTAGTTTATTCATTTGAGATAGAGACAGAGATAGCCCAAGCAGGGGGAGGGGCAGAGGGAGAAGAAGAAGCAGGCTCACTGCTGAGCTGGAAGCCTGACTCAGGGCTCAATCCCAGGACCTGGAAATCATGACCTGAGCTGAAAGCAGATGCTTAACTAACTGAGCCACCCAGGCACCCCAAGTTATAGGTTTAGATAAATGTTACAGATAAGGAGCCTGTGGTGGCACCAGGAGGACAGAGATAGCACAAGCAGACAAGTTTCAAAGTGGAGGATTTAAGACACAGTCTAATGCTGTATAAAGGAGAGGAGAGATTAAATGTTTCTTCCTATAGTGGGTACTTCTCTAGGTGGCTCAGGACAGAGAATTAAGGATGTGAGTGGAACTAAATGCCACTTCAGCGCTTTGTGACATTCTTTCTGCATGGAATATTTTCCTCCACCAGTTCCACTCGTATTCAGGATTCAAGACCTATCTCAAATAGCATCTTTTCCATGAAAACTTTTTCCATCCCTTCAAAAGAGGCCATCCTCACCTCTTTGGCATTCCATCAGACATGGCCTTCCTTAAGCAGATTGTGGATTACAGTCTTTGGTTTATCTGTCTCATGTCCTTATTATATTATACACACTGCAAATTATGGATTTGTTCTTTCTTAATATCAGCTGTAGCAACTGCAATCTGTGATGTGTAATTGTTACCCAATACATATATTTAACATTATTTTAACTAATATCTGGATGGGGATAGATATTTGCATGATCTATGAAATAAGGGAAATGATATCAAGGTCCAAATATGCCTCTGGATGCTTTCCTAGTTGGCCAGTATCATTGGCATTCCTACAACATGTTTTACAGAGATAGCTAGATCTGTTCAGCTTATATTCAATATTTACTTACAGTTCCTCAGGGGTCAATTTGATAATTTTTCAAAATAAAATGATTCACTATAATCTTAAGGTAAATGGAAGATGTTGAATAAATATTACCACAAAAATACAATAATATCCACTTTCATATTCTCTTAATTTTTCTTGGACAGCCAAGAAATCATTTCACCCCAACTAAAATTCTGATACCAAGACTGATTTAGGTTATGTTTTGATAAAAATTCAGTTTGCCTTTCTTAATGTAACAATCTTTTCTCACTATATTATCCGTTTGTTGTTCATGATTTTGGAAGTATATGCTTGAAATACATATTTCATATAAACTAATGGTACAATCCACAGGAAAAATCATAACAGTATCAGGAATAAAATACTTATTCGTATTAGTTACTAGGAATAGTAAGGTCAAATTTTTAGCTAAGGTCCTCTTAAAATCTATTGGATATTATAAGATATACTTTGTAATTAAATATTATCCCCAAATTTATCTTATTCCTCCTACTAATTTCCCCACTTTTTAATTTTCTTACTTAAAGTGCACCTGGGTGGCTCAGTGGGTTAGAGCCTCTGCCTTTGGCTCAGGTCATGGTCCCAGGGTTCTGGGATTGAGCCCCACATCTGGCTCTCTGCTCAGTGGGGAGCCTGCTTCCTCCTCTCTCTCTCTCTCTCTCTCTCTCTCTCTGCCTGCCTCTCTGCCTACTTGTGGTCTCTGTCTGTCAAATAAATAAATAAAATCTTAATTTTCTTACTTAAAAAAATTGGTCTCTAGGGCTTCCCGCAAGGCTCAATCAGTTAAGCATCTAACTCTTGATTTTGGCTCAGGTCATGATCTCGGGGTTGTGAGATCGAGCCTCATGTTGGACTCCATGCTGGACATGGAGCCTGCTTAAGATGATCTCTCTCCCTCTCCCTCTCTCACCCACTCTAAAAATAATAATAATAATAATAAAATAAATGAATAAATAAATAATTAGTATCTCATAAGATGCTTTAAATACTTTTTATTTTAACAATGGTAAGTTCGCATAATAAATACAAATAAAATTAAAGTGATGCACTGTTTTTTTAAGATTTTATTTATTTACTTGAGAGAGAGAGAGACAGAGTTAGTGACAGAGAGCACAAGTGGGGAGGAGGGGGAGAAGCAAACCCCCACTGAGCAGAAAACTCAATGCTGGCTCAATCCCAGAACCCTGAGATCATTACCTAAGCTGAAGGCAGAGGCTTAACTGACCGAACCACCCAGGTACCCCTAAAGTATGTACTGTTATTTATACTTCGATATCCTGTGTAACATCCTGCTGAAAAGAAGTATAATATTATTAATTTTTTAAAAAAGAAATTTCCCCTTTTAGATACATTTTCTTGAAAGTACAGTGATTTCAAAACCAGCTGGAGGGTTCAGGAAAACTCTACTGGTCTCCTAATTTGCTCCTAACATTGAGGGAAGCCATTTATTAATTTTATCTCTTACTTTCTCCTCTAAAGGGTAAAGTAAATAAAACTCTCATCTGCCCATCGACTTTACTTTTATAATTTGAACATAAAGTACATATAAAAGTGAGAAATCTTGACTTTCAAAGTACTTTGTAGTATTTACAGAGCTGAAAGACTATAAGAAATGCAGAGTGGTCATATTCATTACAGACCTTGCTTTTCAAGGCTACAGGAGTACATCAAGAAAATAAACCACAAATATGATACATTTTTGGCTATGCTACACTTAAAAGACCCTTTAAAATATGTAGTTCTTTCACTAAAATAAGATGAAAACTTAGGATTTGAAGCTGATTAACAGCACATATATTGCAAGGGCAATGAAATTTTGTCATAATTTCTCTTTTTATTTCCACAATTTTTGCATTTATAATAATGTTATGGCATGTTTTGCTTTTATTTGCTCAAGTTTAATGGCTAATTCATTTCCAATTAAAATGTTCAAAAAATTAAAATTTTGACTGAAAACTGTCATTGAAAGGCCAGCATTAACTCGAAGTTTCCCAAACCCCAGAGTCTATCCTTTCTTGATGTGTGTAAACAAACTCTCCATGAGTCTATTTATGAGCTGGTTATTTAAATGTGTGGAAGTGAGCAAATGTTATATTACTGCTGACTCTGAGGAAGGGACTTGCTGTGTGGGCAGAGAATGTCGAAGCCATTTATGAAGGGAAGAGTATGTCACCTAAATTAATGTAGTAGACTCGCCTCATAAGTCATCTCTACCATTCCGCTCTACCACACTGCCAGGAAGAGTAGAGGTCAATATTCCATGCATTTAGAACATAAGAGCCTATTTATTTACTATGGGACTCATATTCCTTCACTTAGGATATAAGAAGACTCACATTAAAAAAATTATTTTTTAAAGATTTTATTTATCCATCCGACAGACAGAGACCACAGGTAGGCAGAGAGGCAGAGAGAGAAGGGGGGAGCAGGCTGTCTGCAGAGCGGAGAGCCCGATGTGGGGCTCGATCCCATGACTCTGGGATCATGACCCAAGCCGAAGGCAGTGGCTTTAACCCACTGAGCCACCCCGGCGCCCCCACATTAAAAATTTTTTTAAGAAACAAATTATCCAAAGCAATGAATTAGCTATTAAATTTGAAAAATACTTCCAAATCCCCCTTGTTACTGAATCCCATGACTTGCCTCCCTATACAGAGGAGATGGTCACCTACAGGCTCTAACTTCAGTGCCCTTGAATATGCTCCTCCCCCAATGCCATAAATTGTTTCCTTCAAGTTCATTGAAGTGCCTGATTTTTTTCTCACTTTTTCCAAAATCCTTTAGAAAGGAATATGAAATTCCTTGGTTTGATTAGATTTAAGAAGCAAATTTCTTTTATGCAGAAAGAGTGCTGTATTAAGCATTGTGGCCATGCTCAAAGAAAGCAGTGAGTATGGTAAGTGGCAAATATCAGAGGAAAAGAGATCATGAAATGTCAAAAACAAACTTTTCAAGTGGTCAGTGGTTTATTCCTGGTTGCTTTGTGCTGAAGGTAAAACAAGGGACTTAGGATAAGCACCAGGGAACTTTTTTGTTGTCATTGAATATTTAGATTAGTAATTGCTACTTATAGCAATAGACATAATTATGACTGGTCATAAAAATAATGGGATAGTGAACAAATGGACACTTTCTGGCCTTATGGGCCAGTTTCAAACAATGAACATATTATTTGTACTATTTTGTTCCCATAGAAGCACAAAGTGCTGCTGCTTCAGACTTCTTGCCCAGGGAATCAGCTCATTCAGCACATCCATATGGTGCCCAAGATTCTATTGAAAAGTCAATGAATCATGTGGGTAAGTAGCAAAGGACCACTTATATGTCCTCCTTTTCATTTCCATTAGTTG
The DNA here is from genome assembly GCA_003697995.1 of Taxidea taxus jeffersonii. Classification (NCBI taxonomy): domain Eukaryota; kingdom Metazoa; phylum Chordata; class Mammalia; order Carnivora; family Mustelidae; genus Taxidea; species Taxidea taxus. The sequence continues at coordinate 83,628 of ML109094.1, forward strand.
GGGTTTTAAAACTTTACATTGAGTTCATTTTGATTGCTAATTATTAGGTTTCTGTAGTTTATTGGAATTTTTCAGAAGGAGCTGAGAAGATGGTGGGAAAAAAATATCTGGGAATACAATGGCACTAAATTCATATCTCTCAATAGTTACCCTGAATTTAAATGGGCTAAATGCCCCAGTCAAAAGACAGAGGGTTTCAGAATGGATAAAAAAACAAAACCCATCAATATGCTGCCTACAAGAAACTCAGTTTAGACCTGAAGACACCTCCAGATTGAAAGTGAGGGTGTGGAAAACAATTTATCATGCTAATGGACATCAGAAGAAACTGGGGTGGCAATCCTTATATCAGATCAATTAGATTTTAAGCCAAAGACTATAATAAGAGATGAGGAAGGACATAATATCATACACAAAGGGTCTGTCCAACAAGAAGATCTAACAATTTTAAATATCTATGCCCCTAACATGGGAGCATAATTAATAACAAAATCAAAGAAACACATTGACAAGAATACAATAATAGTAGGAGACTTTAACACACCCCTCACTGAAATGGACAGATCATCCAAGTAAAAGATCAACAAGGAAATAAAGGTCTTAAATGACACACTGGAGCAGATGGACATCACAGATATATTCAGAACATTCCATCCCAAAGCAACAGAATACACATTCTTCTCTAGAGCCCATGGAACATTCTCCAGAATAGATCACATCCTGGGTCATAAATCAGGTCTCAACAGGTATCAAAAGATTGGGATCATTCCCTGCATATTT
>ML109095.1:0-32021 GCA_003697995.1 Taxidea taxus jeffersonii
TGTCCCCTTCCCTCCCCCTGCTTGCTCTTGCTCTCTTTCAAATAAACAAATAAAATCTTTAATAATAATAATGATAGTTCTGGTGGCTTAGATTTACCCTTGTGCTTTTGATACTATGATTACCTCTGATTGAAAAACCAGTTTCTGATAAAGAAGTGTACCATTAGAATGCATCTCTCTCTCTTTTTAATTAGACTGTTAAATGTGTTTAATAATACATGTATTTAATATCCTCAAATGGCTCTGCTTCAGCCAGGCCACTTTCATTAGCTTCCATTGAAAGCATCTTGACCTTTCAAACTCTGGGGCTTTGCTTTTTCTGTGCCTCTGTTTGCGATGCCAGTCTCATTCCTGTCCTCCTGGTGCACTCAGACCTTAAGACCAAATACTACCTCTTCTAGGAAGCCTTCCCTGATCACTCCAGCCTGTAGTAACCTCTTTTTCCATTCAACACAGACTGCCTGGACAAAGTCCTTGGGGATTGTGTCTTCAACTTTTTTCAAATGAATATTAGATGTGGTTTCCCTATTGCAGAGTTCTTGCTATAGCGACAGGATGGTCAATGGTCACCTGCATAATGACACTTGACAAGCATAATAAAAACATAAATGTTTTTCCCCTTTGCACTCAGATTCCTCAGTAGTCTTCTAAGTATGCCTCCCCTGTGCCAGTTTGCCTTCTTCCCTATGGCTTTGTTCTAGAACTAGACATTAAAATATAGCAACAGCACTGGTACCCGTTTTCATCATGCCTCCAGCTCAAGTCAGCCTAAAGGATCACCTGAGTTTGGTTCCAATCTAAATCTTTGCTTTAAATGATCAACTTGCAGAAAACCTAATTTAAGTAACCAAGAATAAAGTATGTTAATAGTACAGTAAGCTTACCCTTACTGGGGTAGACGGAAAAATAAATATCTTGATAATCCTAAAGGAGTTTCTAATATACTGACATCTGGGGAGAAGGGAGCAAATCAGATATTCACAGAGACTCTCCCTGCCACTCGAGGACACTCCAGGACCGAGGGCAGCACAGTTGGGTAGCAGGCTGTCCTGATCATACAGGCTTTTTCCTTAAGAGAGGACTTTTTTTTTAAAACCTCCTGGTGCCTCATGAAATGTTCACACTCTATTCTATCACACATGGACGTGACCAGATCTCTGGAAAGAGCTTCTAATTATAAGCATGGTATTTATTTTCCTGGCCTTGTGTCATCAGACTTTCTTTTCATTTATGTGAAATACGAGCCATCGGTTTTGAAGACTTGCTGACACTTTAATGAAAAGAAGTTTGGTTGTGAGCTGGTTGCTCTTTATCTCTGTTTCCATGTATTTTCTAAATCCCTATCTCAAATTCACTTGGGAGGTGAGACCCACATCCCATTTTCTACCAGGGAAAATCCATAAATCAGCACAGGATTGGAATCTGAGTGTGAAGGCAGAGCGGAGTGACAAGTCCAAGATAGATCTCTGATACACTCGCAACTTTTCCCACCTCTTTTGGCCGAGGTTACATTGTTTTCCATTGTATTGACATGGTATTATACGTAAGCACACTAAGCCCATGGCAGAAGCTACGTACCTCTTTCTTTCCTTTCCCCAATTTACAGGGACCTTAATTTTTTTTTCAATGTAACAACAGAATTTGTCGCAAGATGAGAATTCTCCCTCAGTTCATTGCTCAGAAAATATATAATCCTTTGCTTCTCAAGGCCAAATTCCTAGGTTTGTGTTTTTGTTTTGTTGGGTTTTTTTTTGCATGCAAACACTCTTAATAATCAAAATATAGACTCTAGAATAATTGTTCCTTTTTTAAATGGATAAAATAAATTTCTTGAAGACATTTCACTTTTCTTAGCTTTACTCACTCAACATTGCCACTCATTAGTAGGCTGTGGGGGAGATATACACTATGGTTCCTAACCTTTGGAAGACTAAATTTCAAAAGGAGAGTAAGGGTAAGCACTGAGAAGAGGATATTAAAGACATCTGAAGGAAGCTCATGTGTTTATGATCTCCATACACATAGAACAAGCAACCTGTATCTGCTTAGAAGATGGGAGTTAGGGAGAGCAGGAACTGGCTGGGAATGAAGGCCCAGGAAGGACTTTATTCTTTTGGAAGTCAAGTTGGCTTGGCATTGGGCTAGAAAGATTTTTTAAAAGGGAATGCTGACAGAGATTAGAAGAAAAGGAGAAACATGATTTGGCAGGAAAGGTTGGAGATGATATTCTGGGCAGAGAGAGAGAGAGAAAGGGGGAGAGAGAAAGAAATAGTCTTGGAGATTAAATTGGTAGGGTAATCTGGCTAAAGGTAAAATCCTGAAGTCAAAGGATAGAGAACAGCAAGGCAAATGTTATGTTAATATGACACTTTTTTCACTATATTTGGTAGTTAGTCTTTTAAATTTTAATCATTCTAGTGCTCTGTGATGGAGCTCATTTTAATTTAATTTAATTTGTATTATTTTTTTAAGTTTTATTTTTATTTATTTTAGAGAGAGAAAAAGAGAGTGTGGTAGGGAGGGGCAGAGGGAGAAGATGGACTCCTCCCTGAGTGGGGCTCTACATGGGGCTGATCTCAGGATCCTGAGGTCATGACCTGAGCCAAAACCAGGAGTCAGAGGGTTAACTGACTGTGCCATCCAGGCACCCCAGCTCATTTTAATCTTAATTTGCATTTCCTGTTGCTATTGAAACTGAGTGCACTTTCAAATGTTGATTGGCTGCTTGGATATCCTCTTTTATGTGGTGTCTCTCTAAGTCTTTTGTCTATTTTTATACTGGCTTGTCTGTCTTTTTGTTGATTTATAGTAATTTCTTGTATAGTCTGAATCTAAGCCCTTTGTGAGTTGTATGTATTGCAAATATTTTCTCCCCAGTGTTTGCTCCCCTAATTCCTTGTTGAAGTGAAGTTCTTGTTATTTCTATATAGTCAGTGTTTCTGTTTAAGAAATCTTTGCCTCAGGGAGCCTGGGTGGCTCAGTGGGTTAAGCATCTGCCTTCAGCTCAGGTCAGGATCCCAGGGTCCTGGGACTGAGCAATCTCCACCTCCCTCCTCCCACCCCCCCACCACCCCTGCAACCCCCACACTTCTATGTGCTCTCTCTCTCTGTTTTGTCTCTCTCACATAAATAAATTAAAAATCTTAAAAAAAAAAAAGAAAAGAAATCTTTGCCTTTCCCGAAGTAATCAATATATTATCCTGTGTTACAGTCTAAGAGCTTAATTCTTTCAACTCACCCATTTAGATGTACAATGTGCTTAGAATTGAAATTTGCATGCGGTGTGGGATGATATCAAGATTCATTGTTTTCTTCATATGGTTATTCGACTGATCTAGAACCATTTATTGAAAAGATCATCACTTTCTCAGCATTGTTCAAGTTGGAATTTGTCAAAATCGATTATACATTAATGTGTGGGTCAGTTTCTGAACTATTTTTCTAAAGTTGCACAAAAAAACCAAAAAAGCTGCATTTTGTTATCTTGGCTTTATCATAACTCTTGCTATCTAGTAGTGTATGTCCTTCAGCTTTGTTGTTTCTTAAGGTTATCTTAGCCATATTTGGCTCTTCGCATTTCTGTATAATTTTAGAAGAAGCATTTCTGTACACACACGCACTGCTAGTACTTTGATGAGATTGCATTGAATCTAAAAATCAATGTAGGTTGAATGGACTGTGTTATAATGTTGAATCTTCTGACTCATAAATGTGACATGTCTTTAACTTATTGCACTAATATTTTGTAGTTTTATCCATAACAGTCTTTTATATCTTTAGTTGCATTTAAGCCTGGTATGGCATTTTCTGATGCTATTTTAAATGGCATATTTCAAATGTTATCTTTTCACTTGTTTATCATTGGCATGTAGAGATAAAGTTAACTTATATTTTGTCCCCTAATTCACTTTGTTATATTCACTTATTAAATTAAATAGTTTGGATATAAATCCTTCTGAACTTTTTACACTCACTATTAAGGACAGCTTTGTTTCTTCCTTTCCAATTCTTATACCCCTGACTTATATTTCTTGCCTTATTGCACTGTTGAGGAGCACTGCTATAGTGGGAGATAGAAGTGATGATAGCCAACATCTATCTTATTCACAGTCTCAGGGAACAAGAGATAAAATATAATGTTGTTGGTTTATTGTAGATAATATAATGTTGTAGGTTTATTGTAGATCCTTATTAGATTAAGGATTTTCTTTCTATTTCTAGTTTGCTAAGAGTGTTTATTATGAATAGATGTTAACTTTTATCAAATGTGTTTTCCACATATTGGACAGATAGTACGATCATTCTGCTATATTCTATGAATGTGCTAAATTACATGAACTGAATTTTAAATGTTAAACCAGCCATGTATTCTTTCACTGTTTGAATCTGAATATATTCTACCGACCCACCCTAAAACTCACTGACCCTCTCTTTAACTGTGTCTATCTGCTCTTAAAATCATCTGGTGAGTTATTAATTTATTACATGTTCAGCTTTAGAATATCATGTGATTCTTTTTAATAGATTCCGATTCCTTGAAGAAATTTTCTATTTTGCTATTTTCTTGAGCATATTAGTCAGTTTTTTTTTAAAACATATCTAACATGTAGGTTAGGTAAGAACAGGATCCAGAGCTCCCAATGGTCTCCTTCTATTGTCCATTTTCTTTCTGGTGGGTTTTCAATCATGTGGTCTCACCAAATACTCCTTAATTATTTGTATGTACCAGACATGGTGTATGAAAAACTGCAGAGATAACGTAAAGCTCTATAGGAAGTTAGATTCCCCCAGAGGGTATTTCCTTTTGATTTCGACAGACAGGGTAAGGCCCATAACTTTACACTATCCTGGGACTGAGCTGCCTAAAAATCTGATTACTGTCCATCTGTCTTACCCACTAAGGTGGAGCTTGTTGTGGGTCTCAGCCAAAGGCCTGGACTCTTTACCAGGGCCACTCTTTTTTGGCAGGTCCTGTACTCCAACTCTTTTTCTCCCCCACCCCAGCCCTATGTGTGGCCAAGGTTGAGAACAACTGGCCTACATTTGTTTTTGCTTGATAACCCCTATCTGTAAAACTGGGTGTCACCGTTCCCTGTGTTCACACACTCCTGCCTTTTTGAGGTTCTGCCTCTTTTGCATTTCCAAGAGTCCGGGGGCGGGGGGGGGGGGGGGGGGTGCCACATCTCACAGACACTCAAGGTCAAGTATGGACTGTGCTATTCTGGCCTCCACCGTGCCCCATCCACTCTGCCCCTCATTTGCACAGCCTTGGCTGCTTGCTCCTGGCCGCCAATAGCCAGTCCGCATGGCTGCCTTTCGGAGCTGCATCTCAGGCTAAGTAAGCATTGGTCTCTGCTCAGCTGTGGATCTGCACCAGAGCAGGAAACGAACTTCCCATCCTCTGCATTCTGTTCTATTACTACGTGCTCCTAGCAGAGGCCTTCAGGTCCCAAGTGTTGTGGGGCAGCTCTCTTTGTTTGCAAAATATGCCTTTTGGTTCAAAGTGTTCACCTGCTCCTGGAGTAGTTCGGTTTGGGACATGGTCAAGGGCTACCATACTACTAATCAGAAGCATCCCTCCTCTCCAGTCTGCAGGTCCTGTTGCTGAGTCCACTCACTGGGCCAGATTCCTCCTTAAGTAGGTATCAGTTCTCCTTCTGGGCTCTTTCATCACCCTGTGGTTTGCCTACTGTCATCGGCACCTGAGTCATCAGACATGCCCATGGACTTTGGAACCTCTTCAGCACAACGGCGCCTAACTCCACATGCCAGATCTATACTGGGCCAGCCAGTGCTCCTGCTATAAATATAGGGCATGTGATATATTTAGTGCAACTATGTAAATTTTGTCACCTATGATCACCTGGATATAAGAACTAATTTACTCAGAATCAAACTGACTGGAAAACTCAAAAAACTGAATTCTTTGCGCCACTTATACTTGGCTTTTAATACTTTTACAGTTTGAGATAATTGTAGATTCACATTCAATTGTACAAAATAATCCAGAGATCCCATAGACCTCCATCCAATTCTCCCCCGTCGGTAACAAGTTGTATAATTTTTGTACAATATCACAACTAGCACATTGACACTGATCTATCCCAGCAGCCACATTCACACACCTCCAGTTTCCATATCTGTCTGTGTGTCTACTTAGAGCAAGGCCATTTTATCACACACACACACACACGGATTCATACAGCCACTAAAATACAGGAGCGTCCCGCCACAAAGAGTCCTCATTGCCACCCTGATAGGAGGTTAGGAGCACTGCCTGCTTCCAGCCGGCAGAAAATGGAAGATCAGTCCCTCAGCCCCATCATCTGCGACTGGGCAAACCTGGAGCACCATCCCTGATTCTGCAAGGGTGGTAGGTGGGGAGGAAATCAGCTCCCTGTTCTGTGCCATTGAAACGAGGTGGGGGTGGTGCAGTTTTGCTGTTAGTGCATCAGTGTTTGTCCAGAGTAGGGCAGGTGGCCAAAAATGGTTTCCATGGAGAGACCTCTCCTTTGTTGGTTCTCTGACTGGAAGGAACATATTTTTCTTGTAGCTTACTTTACCACCTATTGGCGTTCTGGGTTGGAGGCCACTCTAGCACCCAGCCTGGGATACATGGGAGCCAATAAGGAAACTAGACTCACCACCATGTTGTTTTTCAAGTCCCAAAGTTCCCAGGCAGTCCACCTTCTTCTTTCCTCCTTTGAGTTCTTCTATGTTTGTTTGATATATTACGTCCACAATCATAACAGGGAGGCCTGGAAGAATAGGGAACACCATCTTGGCTAGAACCAGAGGTCTGCTCTATGCTTGATTTTTAAAAGAAATAAATAGCTAACTGGTATGCTAATGCCAAGAGTTAACTCATGTAAGCAACTTTTCAAGATGTTATCATTTTCAAAAAGTTATAATTTTAGTTTAGCTCCGTATTCTATATCTGTCAATATTCTATGTCTGATATGGAGATGTGAATATGTGTGTGTGTGTGATAAGAATTTGTGTTCAAAATGAGACTATCCTGCAAATAACTTCTGAAGCACGAAGGGAAATGACATTATCTTCTCTGTAGTTTTGTGTGGGTGTACTTAGGCGAGTTTCATTCTCTAAACAATGGTTGTTTTCCACTGTGTCAGAAACCCAGTAGCTAACCAATCTGGCTAAAAAAGATTTTACTGCACATAGACATCTTGAAGCAGAGTCAGATGATGAACCAAACAGGAGGACGGGTTTTAAAACAGCACCACTGGGGTCACCTGGGTGGATCAGTCAGTTAAGCATCTGGCATTTGGCTCAGGTCATGATCTCAGGGTCCTGGGATCGAGCTATCTGTGCAGCCTTGTATTGAACCCCATGCTGAGCCCTTGTGTCATGCTCCACACTCACTGGGGAGTCTGCTTGTCTCTCTCCCTCTCCCCCTGCCTCTCCCCATGTTCATGCTCTTTCTTTCTCTCTCTCAAATAAATAAATAAAATCTTTAAAAAAAATAAAAATAGCACCATTGATGAAAAAATATCATAAACATCTCTTGGAGATGTAATATCTTTCTTTAAGAATGTGGAGATTATTCTCTAGAAACCCCCGCTGGGTAAGCATGACAAAAATGTGCCAGACTTCAAGCAAGAGGATGTTAAATTAGATTGTTTCTCTCTTTCTTGACATTTACAAAAATTAACACATGCTTCTGGAAAAATATTAAACAATACATAAATATAAAATAGGAACTGTAACAGGTCCCTTACTCTCTTGCCTTTCAACACCCTCCCCTCTGTTAACAGTTTTGGTGTGTTTGGTTAGATTTTTAGAAACAGGCTTCAGCAGTCAAAGTATTCTACATGCAAGCAAACTTGAAACTTCTCAGTCCCAGGAGATTTTTACGCTCGATCATGGGAAATGACATGGGGTAAGTGGAGAAGATCTCTCTCTTAAGTCTGCTCCAGCTTTCAATTCAGGAAGAGTAGACTCAGCTGCCCTTTAAAACACATGCACGCCCACACATACTTTGCACTTGCAAAGGCTATTTCCGTGGTGCCTTCAGTAGTGTGCTTATTTCTGATTCCACATGGAACCTTCTCAGAAGTACAGCATGGGCTGTGTAGTGGGCATTCAATGAGTGCCTGTTGAACACCCTGTAATCATTCCAAGAGGGAACAACGTATTTTTATCTATGTTCTGCATTTTTTGAACAATGATTGGTAAAGAAACTAATTTCACAACTATAGCACAATATACTAAAGCTTTCCAGTTTTATACTAAAGCTCCAGATTTGTTGCTGTTTTTTTAAGTCTTCGAATCCTGGCCTTCAGTAGTCCTGTCCCCTTCTGAAACTCATTTGCAAAATTATGCCACATTGGTGTGGGTTGGGTGGGAGGGAACTGTTGGATCCATTAGTCCATAGAGGCTTAGCGTAAAATCCATTGACTATGAAGCCTTGCCCAAGCGCTATGACAAGGATTCCCACCCTCTTTCCAACACCCCCAGCCCTGTTGATGAAAAACTTTGTATGCTGCTTAACACAGGTCTTTGTGGTGGATGGTGCGGTTTATGTACCATCTAACATAGTATACATATTTCCTTGGTGTGCAGACATTGTCTCATTCGCAGTATTCTTTGCTCCACATGGTACAGTGCCTTACCCAGAGAAGGCATTTAATAAATACTGATTAAATGGGCAGATTGAATAAACCACATCTTAATTTCAAGGGAACCCCAGTTAGCTAAAAATTGGATCTTTCTGGGGCACCTGGTTGGCTCAGTGGGTTAAAGCCTCTGCCTTCGGCTCAGGTTATGGTCCCGGGGTCCTGGGATTGAGCCCCACATCAGGCTCTCTGCAACTCGGGGAGCCTGCTTCCTCCTCTCTCTGCCTACTTGTGATCTCTGTCTGTCAAATAAATAAATAAAATATTTTTTAAAAAATTGGATCTTGGGGCGCGTTGGTGGCTCAGTGGGTTAAGCCTCCGCCTTCGGTTCGGGTCATGGTCTCAGGGTCCTCGGATCAAGCCCCACATCGGGCTTTCTGCTCGGTGGGGAGCCTGCTTCCCCCTCTCTCTCTGCCTACTTGTGATCTCTCTCTCTGTCAAATAAATAAATAAAATCTTTTAAAAAAAATGGATCTTTCCTCCTGTTCATAGCTACATTAGCTACATTTTCATAATAAACATCACTGTTGTTTTTTTTTTAAAGATTTTATTTATTTATTTGACAGACAGAAAACACAAGTGGGCAGAGAGGCAGGCACAGAGAGAGGGGGAGGCAGGCTCCCTGCCGAGCAGAAAGCCTGATGCGGGGCTCGATCCCAGGACCCTGGGATCGTGACCTGAGCTGAAGGCAGAGGCCTTAACCCACTGAGCCACCCAGGTGCCCCTAAACATCACTGTTTTGATTCTATTTGGTTAAATATAATGCTTTTTCAAAACAATGAATATCTTCATCTGGAAAATTTTGCTAAGTGATTTGTAAAATGAAAGACTAAGGGCATATTTCAGTTTCCACATAGGTAAAGACAAGCCTGAATTTCCCATGGAAATTATTTGAAACCCTTTTTCAAAGCCAGTCACTGAGAACAGGATGCTTTTTTGGTCGATGCTGAGAATTTAAAACACTGTTCAGAGAGACATGGACGGTATAAGACCCTTTCCTAGAAATGACATGGGCTCTAACAATCAGGCACTACATTGTTGTGGCACGCCACAGTTTGGGGGAAAAGGTCTGTTCAGATGTATCACAGTCTCAGTGTGGTGGCATTATAAAATATTATCTGGAGCTTTTCCACCCACAAATATCTGAAGAAACAAAGGGCAACTGTTTGTTCTTAGCTGCTGCTTGACACCAACCTTGAGGTTTTGAAATGCTGTCTATGTGATTGTGACTAAATCAGAGGCTTTGGAAACGTGTCCTCCACCTAACTGTGTGACATCTCTATGAAATCTAGGAAATAGAAACAATAAGCCTTCTCTTCATGACTGATTCTCTCTGATTCACACAAATGTGGTCCAGGTGAGAAAGTAGGCAAGCTTAACACTTAACTTTTCCTATGGAGTCAGAATAAAGGTCAGCTTCCAAATTAAAGAAAAATCAGAGTACATAAAGTTGTAAGTATGGTACAATATTTTAGGGTTTGATAATTAAGCCTGAGGTGTGGGCACTTCTAGAACACTGGAACTGTTCTCATAAACAAAGCTTACTTTGTCCTCAGATCAGTTTTGACTTTCCCATTCCTGTTTTGGGGCCCACGTCCCTGAGTTGGACAAAAGGAGCACAGCTGACACTAGGTTTTCTACTGCCCAGTGTGAAAGCAAAGTGTCAGCCCTTGTGCCAGTACCTGTATGTGTTTCTGCTTTAACATTGTCCAGTTTCAGGGGAAGGGCATAGGGGTTGCAGGTCACTCCCCCATCGTCAACTCCCTGCCCCCTCTCCTCACCCCCGCCCACCATCTTGACCCAGCAGCATAAGGATGTGATCCTTGGGTGGACATCACAAATGACTGATGACACCAGTCTAAAGGAGAAGCTTGGTTTAAGGTTTCAGGGGTTCCTTTTTGCACCTCAGGAGAAGAGTTCTGGATTCTCTTCCCATTGGACAGAGGAGCCAGATAGAAGATGGCTGTGTCCACTGGTGGGGAGATGGACCTGGCATGAATCTTGTGTGGCACTTAGAAATTTGGAGCTCTAGTATTAAATGGCAGCCAGAATCTCCCCCCGGAAAACTGCATACTCAAACAGAATTTAACCGAACAAGGGACACCCTTCTTGTTCATCCATAAAGAATGTTCTCACCTGAGGTCTATCCAGTTCTTGCAGGCATTTCTGTGGTGATGTAATACTTTACTCTGTTATATCCTTTGGGTCATGCCCGAAATTTTTCTGATCATTTTTCAAAGCCATATCATGGTTTAACGGCTGATGCTTTCCCCTTCTCAGTTATTGAAGGCTCGTCTCTGAAATGTCAGAAGCACTGAGTCTTAGTTATTTATGTGAGTGCCGGCATTCACACTCAAGCAAGGACTTGGAAGGGCTTTTCAGTTGTTTTTATTTTGGAAGCATGATCTCTGTTTCCTTCCCCGAGTTAATATAGATCGCTGGCTTTAGGCAAAGCCTTTGTCTTCATTACTTTTCTAATTTATGAAATTAAATTAGAGGCTGTGGGGGAGAAGAGAATTGGTTATCTGTAGTCTTAACCAAGAGGAACTTGGATATACTGACCATATAATCGCTGTAAACATGTTCCCCGAAACAACAGCTCTCCAACCCCCTACATGAAGACAAAGCATTCAGCAACGTATTTATATGGCTTAGTTTTATGTTAGTAAAAGGATCTCTGTTTTTAGATGGCAATTTTGAAAGAGTTCAACAGCTGAAAAATACCACCTGCCCTCTAAAATATATAAGTGAGATATGGATGGTGCAGTTCAAGGACAGACCCTGTTCCCCAACTGGCATTCTTTGGTTCCAGCTGTTGGCCAGGGATAATTTAGATTACAAGAGTAAAACCAAGAAATGTTTTAAATGTAAATTCCTTGCATTGCATCTCTCTCGGAAGAACAAGTGGACATTCTTGCAAACTACCAGAACAGGAGGCTAGCTTTCCTCAGTCCAGCGGCTGTTAAGTCGATATGGAAGCCAAGGCCTCATGAATTTTATATCACATTTAGTTTTATTTTAGGGAAGTTAAAATATAGGTCTTAAAAAACTCAACCAGACATGTCATTTCCTTTGTACTTTCCTGGTCGGTGTTTTCTAGTTTACCACAGTAAGCACATCTTATTTTTGTAGTGGGGGAAATATTAGTCTAGATTTACAGTTATACCTACCGCGATGTTAAGAGGAAAATTAAAACAATACTACACTTGCACTGGGATGAAACACACCTACAGACATCCCCAAGTCATCTGGGGCTCTTGGTCACCTGTCCAATCAATGAACACTCTAATTCCAATTTCAAATATTTTCCCCACTGCCCCTAGAGTTGAACCTTACCTGCTGGTTCGTCCATCCTTTGTTTTGTCCCACAGAGGATTTAGGGCAGCTTACAAAGATAGACAAAAGTGAAAAATGGAAGACAAAGGAAAAGTGAAAAGTCAAACCGAGTACATAAAATGGATCATAACGATCTGTAATGATGTTAACAAATGGGCCACATGTGTGGTTTTCTAAGATTTTTCTCAGCCCCTGCCAGAAGAAAAACCTGGTGAGTCACTAGATTCAGGATCTACAAGATCACAACAAGCCAGGCATTTGACAGAACTGCCGCTGTTCTTGGGACTAGAGCCAGCAAGGAAATTTTTCTAAGAGGCTCATAAAGGAGACCAGGTCCTCCGACGAACCCCGGTGACGACAGGTTTGCAACAGAGGCGGTAGTACTGTCCTTTGCGACAGAGGTGGTGTACTTCTCACCCAGACCCTCGGTATAGGCTGGTGACATCACATCAAAGAGCAGTTTCACAGCTGCTACAGCTGCCAGTCAGTCCTTCCTGCATCCTCTAGAAAGTTCCATCCGGACCATGCCTCCTATAAAGTCTCAAGTTTGTGCATGGCCCCTAGTATGTGCTCAATAAATGTTAGTGATTGGTACTCTGACTACTGTTATCATGGGTGTCCGGTGTGTGCCCGACCTTTCCCAGGGAGGAGACAGGCTCCGCGCAGTGTGCAGGGGCATGAAAGACCTGGCGTCTCTGAGCTCGCAGATCTCACCCACACAGTCTCTCCGGCATTTGTGTGAGCATGAATGGCGCTCGGGCTCAGGTTGGGCAACTCCACATCTGGGCTCTCCAGTCAAGGCAGGCTTGCCCCAGGTGACACGTGAAAAACTGAAACCCCATAAATAGAGTTACTGTCAGCGTGGGGCGCAAGCCAACTCTGAGCTAAGAGAAACACCTACCAAGCAGAAACCCTCAAGCATCAGCATTTCATTCTTGGAGGGCAAAGTCCTTTTAAGGAATTAAAAAGGCCTTTTAGAAATCCTTTCATGAGTTCCTGGACTTACATAGGGGATAGAGGAGAGTAAAAGTGTGGCTTATAGATGGTTAGGTCCATGGGACGCCAATATCCGAAAGAATCCCCTTCTGCCTCCTGCTTCCCCTTCCCCCTTCCCCCTTGCTTTGTCCTCCTTTTCAAAATCTCATTAAATGGTTTATCACTGTGGGTCCTGTTGTGTCAGAAGGCAGTCATGGCCAGAATCTGCCAAGAGTGGAATCCATTTGGAATTGAAATACCCGCCCCCAGAGTTAATCTCTGGGGCGGTTGCATGTCAAACAGGGTGGTGGTGGGGAGCATGTGGCAGAGATAGGCATGTGTTGGTATTGAATTCGGAGCACCAGGATGTGTGGGCACACCCCCCCACCCCCACCTGCATCCCTCACAGTCACGTCACTTTCTTCTTTTAATGAAAACTGAAACCCAGCTCCAGCCAGAGGGCAGTGGGAGTGAACAAATGTGCCGGGGAAAGAAAATAGACATGTTTCAGAAGGCTGGCTCCCCCACCCCTGGTCTGGTCTAGAAAGAGCCTCTCCTGCCCTCCTAGACTGAGGAATGCAGGAGAGGCCACCAAGGAGATGGGGAGGGCTCATGGGGAGGAATTAAGTGTGGCTCAGGCTGTTTCTGGCTTCTCTGTAAATACTATGACACCTCCAATGGAGGAACAGCTGAGATAAGTGACTGCTAATCCCCCCAGTGCTGGGAGGAGGCTGGCCGCTCCCTTCCAGATCCCAGCAGATGGTGGACGAAACAGGCTTCCCTCGAGGCAAGGGCAGTGGGAACTGTCCCACCTTCTGTTCCTTCAGCTTGCCCTGCACGTCTCCCTCATGGCCTGTCCCTGCCCAGAAGGGCCTCAAGGGCCCTCGAGAGCCATGGGGACATACCCCGGCTTTGCCATCCCACCAGGATGCTCAAGGTCAGCCCAGCTGGCCCCTGGCCAGGACTAGCAGCTTGGGCAGCATTCAGCAGAGCTCCGTGGGCAGAAGCAGAAACAGTCCGGCAGGGCTGCCAAGTTTCTTCCTCTGCGAATCACCTGGGGAAGAGGGGTGGTGACTTACTTTAAATGCAGATTCAGTCTTCCAAGGTGGAACCTGGGAAGTTGAATTTCTACCAGGCAGCCTGTCATTTGGCTGCGGGTGGTTCTAGCATTCTACTCTGAGAAGCAGCAGTCCGAGGAGACTGGAAAGCATTTTGAGTGGTGGTCAGAACAGGGGCTTGGATTTGACTCCTCCCTCTTCCCTTTGCTCATCTCTATGACCTCTAGCAAAGGAGGCCCACTGGTTCCCTGCCTCAGAGGATACAGACCAGTCTTTTTCCAAGTGCGGGACGCAGCCTCTCCTGGCTTTTGAAGTCACTTTCTTCAAAATTTGCCTCAAAAAATGCAATTGGGAGATTGGTTGCACACTAATGTGAATGTACTTAAGACTGAACTGTACAATTTTAAGTGGTTAAGAGGGTAAATTTTAAGTTCTTTAAAATATTTTTTAAAATTAAAAAAAAAGGAGTATCTAGGCTACACCACAGAGGATAAGTCATTTTTACATACTTAAGCCAACGTGACAAAAGCCAATCTTAATTTTCAAATTAAATGGATCCCTCAAAGACTGTATCAAATGAAAATAGTCATTGACTCTTAGTTTCCCAACAACTTGTATTTTAAAAATATATAAAATAGGGTTCGGAGTTTAAAAAGGTAGAATTTGGGCAGTAGTACAATGAACAAATATTGAACTATCATACAGCTTTAAGGGAAAAAAGTGTTCTTTCTTACCATTAGTGTAATGCATATGAAAATACATTTGGTTTTAGATGGGGAAGAAATGAAACTGTTCTAAAAATACTTTAAGGGATGAGATCGTCTTATAAAACTGGCCTCTGTGCTCCACCGACCTGCCCATCTCCACCAGGGCAGACTGATTCCAAGGTGGGTGGGCTGGAATTCGCCTCCTGAACCCTGGAAAATCTGTCGAGGATCCAGGTCAATAGTTTCGGTCGGTGTTCAGTGATCTGCTGGACATTCAAGGAGCTCCCTTTGTGCAAATGGCAGTGAACGTGGCAATCTGCCACCCACCACTCCCAGGTCGGAACTTTCTTTCACACAAATGTTCATGAATTTCAGTCCTACTCTACTTTAATGACGACAAAATGATATTCTTCAAGAAGCGTTTCTCTGATCCCTCTTTTCATGCCTGTCCCCGTCTTTTCATGCCTGTCTCTCCTTTTTCATCCCAGCATGCCCCATAAGTGGCCCTGACTTTTCTGTAATTGCCTGGCTCGGCTTTACTTATCACTGTATTCCTGTGACTAGCCCAGTTCTTGTCCCATAAATATTTGCTGAGTCAATAAATGAATAAAATTGACCTAGTTCTTCAAAAGAGAAAGCTACCACTGCTTCCAAGAGTATCTGAGTTGCTGAATTGCAATAGTGACAATTTGTTTTGTATCTTCTATGTGGATGCTATCACTTGCCCCTAATTATTTTGATAAGTAATGATCCCTGCCAGAAAAGAGTTATTGTTACTGTGTCCTTTTTCGGAGGTGAAAATTGAGGCTCAGGGAAGGGAAGTGACTTGCCCAAGGCCAAATGCACTGTAAGTGACAGAAGCAGGACTTGAACTCAGGGCTGTCTGGCTGTACCCTGGTCCCATTTTTCCTTTTTCTTGGCTCTTCCACATCTACATGAGCTGAGGCAGCTCCGCTCTTTGCATCCTGTCAATGGGCATTTTCTTTCTAAAAGGCCTTCTGGGTGGCGGGGCATGACCCCCACCAGACCCCTCTCCTGGCTCCATCACCCGGCTATCCCCACAGTTTCTTCTCCAGACCAACCCAAACATGGTTGCAGAGCTCAGCGGGGAGGGCCCAACATTCCCCAGTCTGGACGAGTATCTAATCAGTAGACCTCCTCAGCATATCAATCCAAGACCACTCTAGAGATGAATGCCTGTGCCCAGTTCTCTATTTTTAACTGGTGTGAGTGGGAGGGAAAACACAAGCATTAAAAATCAAAGTGCCAGTCAAGAACAGAGAATATGGGGCACCCCAGAGCAAACCAGTGATCTGTGTCCGTAAGTCTCTCTGTTCCTTTCCCCTCTCCCCAGGTCATGTCATCTTTCTGCCCCCTTCTCCGAAGTCCCAAGATCCTTCTAGATCTGTTTGCACGAAGGAGCTGGTACCATTTATGCCTCTGCTCACACTCTAGTGTATAGATGAATCAACGGGACATCTCGCCAATTCCCATTCCGTAGTTCAGGGGATAGGGGTGGGATGACCAGACTCTGTCTTCCTAACTCTGTCGTCCTGTGATGCGTTCATTGGGTCGAAGCTGCTGTTATCTTCTTGACCAGAATATTTCTCTTTCAGTCTTGTCTCCACTCGGAATAAAGGTCTCTGCCCCCCAGTCTACAGATGTTCATCTATTCACCAGCAAGCGCACAAGCTGCTTTTGGCATTTGGTCCTTCATTCACTTTGGCAGCAGGGGGGCATCCTTTCCTGGCCTGGAGACAGGAGTCTGAGTTTGAGCAAAGCCTTGGCAGCAGGAGGAGAGCTACCTGATATCCATGCTGGAGTTAAACCTGGCCCCCTCTCCAGCAAGACTTGGCCAGGCTCTCACTCCACTTCTTCTTAGCCTCTTCCTTAGCCAGACCCTAAGCCACGCATGAGCTGGGGATCAAGGTGGCCTTGGTTAATCTCTGCTTTCAGACCCAGAGGAGCACGGCCCCAGCAGCCTGAGTAAAGTCATCCAAGGTGGTGAGGACTAGACCAGAAGGGTGACCTGTCCCAGGAGTCCCCTTTTCTATACCCCCCCAAATGTGCTGCTGTGGTGCCCTTGGGGTCCAGGAGGACTGCCAGGGCTCTACTCCTCCAGCTCCCAGTCGTGGAAGATGAGAAGCTGCTATAGCTCCCCTGCCGCCCCAGTCCAGCTGTCAGGACCCCTCAGCAGAGGGCAGAGGGCCAAGCCTTCTGGCTTGTATGTGGCTTATTGTCTTAGGGCTGGCGGGGCTGAGAGGAACAAACCCACAGCACACCCGGGGTGCACCTCCATCCAAGAAGGAGGAGGAGGTGAGTTGGCGTCACTGAGTCTTCCCCTGCCCCCTACCCTCCACCGCCTGCCCCTCCCTAACTCCCTATTTGGCCATCCCCCTGGTTGCCCCCTCCCCTTCCTTACATGGTCTGGGAGCCCCCTGGCTGATCCTCTCCCTTGCCCTTGGCTCCATGAATGGCCTCGGCGCTCCTCAGTGGTGCGAAGGCGACCAAATAAGGCAAGGTGGCCGACCAGGCCCCCCACCCCTGCCCCCGGCCGCCACAACTGACCCCGTCCGTCAGCGCAGTATAAAGCGGCGCGCCCCGCGCTGGGCACCCAGCGCCTGCTGCCCGAGCCGAGCCGAGCCCGACCCGCGAACGGTGAGTCAGCGCCCGCCCGCCCCGCCCGGCGCCGCACCCGGCCGCAGCCCGCCCCGAGCCCGTGGCCCCCAGCCGGCCGCGCCGCCACTTCTTTAAAAGAGACCACACTTCTCGATGTGGTTCTAACTTGTTTGGTCCTGGGCGGTTACAGGAGAGTAGCGCACAGATCGCGAGCCCTGCGGCCCCCGCCCCGGACATTCGGGGTCCCTGCTCTCCTGCGCGTTTCCCTCCAGCTGGGGCTGGGGCACAGGGGTCTCGTTGAGGCCCAGGTGGGCTCTCAGTTTGTGGAAAGGCAAAGCCGTGAAGGGCTGGGGAGGACTTGCCAAGGAGGGACGGCACCTCCTTGCACCCCGGGGGCAGAAGGTGACTCCTGGCCAGGGAACTTGGGTGAGTCCCTCTCCCCTTCACCACACACGTCGGCCTCGGACACCGCAGCCTCTTCCCACCCTGCTTCTTCTGCCCCGAGGGGAAGGGAGAGGTCAGGCGTTCCCTCCCCTGCTCTGTCCCCTCCTCGGGGCGCGAGAAGGCCAGCGCCACCGCGGGCACTGAGCGCGGGCCACCCTGCTGTCCACCCGCAGACCCCGCCGAAGCTGTGCCAGGATGTGCGACGACGAGGAGACCACCGCTCTGGTGTGCGACAACGGCTCTGGGCTAGTGAAGGCCGGCTTCGCCGGGGATGACGCGCCCCGGGCTGTCTTCCCCTCCATCGTGGGCCGCCCGCGCCACCAGGTAAACTGCCCGCCTGTCCGGGCCCCACTCCTGCCTGCTACCTCTTCAGTCCAGCCGTCTAGGAAATGTCTCACCTGGCCGTCCTGTTCCATGAACTACTCAGGTCAAATTAGGAAAGGATGGATTAGCCTGAAATCCAAGCCCAGACAAGCAATACTCACACCAGCAGCAGCATGCCACCAATGTACACTCGTCCCCCACCAGCAGCATACCACCAATGATGTACACTAGTCCCACTTCTACTTCTCAGGGACACAGCCCTCCAGGGGTCCCACACCTTGTGTGGAAAAGCGAGCAGCCCCCCTCCTCCACTCCTGCCCCACATTTTTATTACTGTGCCTTCTCTGCCCCTTACACACTTCAGTTTCTAACCTGGCCTCCCTTGTCAGTCCTGCTCAAGACTTGTAACACTGTAACTTCTCTCAACCAACCAGGACCCAACCCACATTCCTCCCTCTTGTTCACAGCCAGCTCACTGGGCTCCCGAAGGACTTAAATCTCTCTGCTTCCTGGCTGTTGCATTTTTAGAAGCCAGCCGTGACAGAAGCAGCAAGTGCCATGGTGATAGTGACATACCACCCTGTTTATGAAAAGAAATGCCAATGCTCTCTGACTCCCTGGACAGGCTGCCAGGGAGGAGAGCTGTGTGCGTTGTGCTGGTAGCCGATGGGCTCCCCTGGACAGCGCTGGGCCATCTGGATTTCCGGGGCAGAGGGATAATGGCATAGCAGCCCATCTTTTTATGTTCACTTGATGAATGTCAAAATCTTTTCTTAGGAGAAATACAATGTGTCATTAATTCAGTCATTCCACAGTGTAGTCATTTATATTCCGGTTGACATGGGGGATGAATTTAATAATTTAATGAAGGCATTATGGTATTTTTAAAATGAGGTGAAGCTGTACTTCTTTGGTGAAATAGCTTCATTCCCCTCTCCCCAGTTAGAGACTAAAGAACAGAATTGTACCTGGGGAGTGGGGGGGGGGAGGCGGAAGGTACTAGATTGATTTTAAATATTTCTAGACTGGATAAGATTATATTTCTTTATTGTTTCTGGTATCTATAAGATGTTCCTTGACTCGGGCGGTTAGATGTACATTTATAAGGCATTCGTTACATTCCTAAAATAGTGGAAGCTTGATTTCCCCGTCTTTTTCTTCTTATAGGGCGTCATGGTGGGTATGGGTCAGAAGGACTCCTACGTAGGAGATGAGGCCCAGAGCAAGCGAGGTATCTTGACTCTGAAGTACCCCATCGAGCACGGCATCATCACCAACTGGGATGACATGGAGAAGATCTGGCACCACACCTTCTACAATGAGCTCCGTGTGGCCCCTGAGGAGCACCCCACTCTGCTCACGGAGGCCCCACTGAACCCCAAGGCCAACCGCGAGAAGATGACCCAGATCATGTTTGAGACCTTCAATGTCCCTGCCATGTATGTGGCCATCCAGGCAGTGCTGTCCCTGTACGCTTCTGGCCGTACCACAGGTATGACTAGGCTATGGGGACAGTTACTGATTCACCACATTCCTAAGTCACTGACCTGGCTATGACTCAGCTTCTCTCATGATCCCTGGGAAAGGTGTCCTTGAGAAGAGAGGGAGGTAACAAAAGTTTCAGATCACATGCATTTCTACGAGTTGAAAGCACATGGGAGTTAGAGCCTTACCTTTCCTAAAGTATGTGAGGCCACATATTAAGGCTCCACATGACATATGAACTTGCAGTGTAGCCATCGCTGGAATGTGTTCCATACCAACACAGCCCCTGGGCACCTGTCCCCAAGGAGAACCGACATTCCCTATAGCGTCTGAGTCAAAAAAGAATGTGGGAGGCAAGAAGAACACGCCCAGATGCTCCCATAATGTGCTAATGGCTAGTAAAAGGGATGGTCATTTGCAAGTATCGTGGGGACATTTTTCTACTATAATATTTAAAAGGGTGAGCTGTTGCTGGCTTCCGATTAAGCCTCTGTTATGCTCATTTTTATTCTTTGTGTGTCAGGAATCTAATTTGATCTGGATCCATGCCCAGTGTATCTTTTAGCCAAGATTGGAAGTGGGCTTTGACACCACTAAAGCAGTGGTGTTTTCGGGGATTTACTTGGCTCCTGTGTGTTTCTTCTGACAGGCATTGTTCTGGATTCTGGAGATGGTGTAACTCACAACGTTCCCATCTACGAGGGCTACGCTCTGCCCCATGCCATCATGCGTCTGGATTTGGCTGGCCGGGATCTCACTGACTACCTCATGAAGATCCTCACTGAGCGTGGCTACTCCTTTGTCACCACCGGTGAGTGCGTCCGTGTGTGTGTGTGTGTGTGTGTGTGTGTATGTGATCTGCCACAGTATTGTGTCTGTTTTTTCCCTCCACCAGAGAATCCACCTACGCCCCCACAGTTGACTTCATTCTTCAGAGCTTGACTATGCTACCCTTTATTTTTGCAGCTGAACGTGAAATCGTCCGTGACATTAAAGAGAAGCTGTGCTATGTTGCTCTGGATTTTGAGAATGAAATGGCCACAGCTGCCTCTTCCTCCTCTCTGGAGAAGAGCTATGAGCTGCCCGATGGCCAAGTCATCACTATTGGCAACGAGCGCTTTCGCTGCCCCGAGACACTATTCCAGCCCTCCTTCATTGGTGAGTGGTAGTCTGGCGCAGGGGCATAGCTCTTCCCTGGACATCTAGGGGTCCCCCGGAGTAAAATCGATTCTCATCAAGAAGGATTAAGGGTCTCTTGTGTTGAAAGAAGTCAGAGCTTCGTCCCACCCAGCTCAGCCTCAGACCCTGATGGCTCATAAAAGGGATGGCCACCCTGTTCTGTTACAGTGATATGACAAAGGATGACACGCTGACTTCATGTCAAAATAAAGCAGGAGACAGAATAGTAATTGACTGATCTGTATTTGCAGGAAAGGAATGATTACTCAGAAGTGCTGACTTATTCCAGTTAGTCCATTACCCAGTAGCTGGACTTCCTCTGAAGTCACTCATCATTAAACACAACCATAGTCAGACTCTTGGTAATAACTGGACCCTAGTATTTTACCAACCATCTTGCCTCAGGAATGATTTCTAAAGGGAAGCTTGACAGGATCTGATTTTATTTTATTTTTTTAAAGATTTTATTTATTTATTTGACAGACAGAGATCACAAGTAAGCAGAGAGACAGGCAGAGAGAGAGGAGAAAGCAGGCTCCCCACCAAGCAGAGAGCCCGATGCAGGGCTCAATCTCAGGACTCTGGGATCATGACCTGAGCTGAAGGCAGAGGCTTAACCCACTGAGCCACCCAGGCGCCCCCAAGATCTGATTTTAGCCCATAAATAAAAATTGCATTAATCTAACTCTAATGTGTGTCTTACCCTTTCCAACCTATCTCCGTACATCTGATGCCTGTGTTCAAGTGTTCACTCCAAACAGGTGCTGAACACAGTGGTTTGTGTCTTCATAGTCTGTTGGGGATGAACGGTCAGCCGTGTTAGAGACACCTGTTCCACACACACCTTGCAGTATGTCTTAAAGAAGAACATATGTTTCAGAGACAAATGGGCGACAGTTTATGAACACAAAGGAGTCTTGTTTTCTTCCCTCTGCCCCTGGGCCCCTGGCTGAGTGCACTGTGATTTTTTTTTTAATAAACTGATTTCTAGGTATGGAATCTGCTGGCATCCATGAAACCACTTATAATAGCATCATGAAGTGTGACATTGATATCCGCAAGGACCTATATGCCAACAATGTCCTCTCTGGAGGTACCACCATGTACCCTGGTATTGCTGATCGCATGCAAAAGGAAATTACTGCCTTGGCTCCCAGCACCATGAAGATCAAGGTAAAGAATGCCTGTGGGTGGGAGAGGCAAAGCGGGTCTTAGGACTGCATGCGGAACTCACACTTTGCTTCCCATCTCCTATACACTTTACTTCTTAGCTTTTCTAGCACTTTTCCCAAGAGAAGAGACTTGAAAAACATTTTCAAGCAGTGGATAATAATAGATCTTGGAAGAAGAAAAATACCCTAAATCTCTGAACACATTTTAAAAGTCTCCAACTTTTGGGCTAGCCTCCATCACACATTTAGCTTGTTGCCGCATTATACTCTAGTTCAGAGAAGTGGGGCAATTCTATTTTGTAGAGTCTTTGATAATGGACAGAATGAGACAGAAGAAAATGCATAAAACTTGATTCCACCGTATTAATTTTTGGTAGGAAATATCTCATGTTACAATGAGTTCCGATCTCACGTTTTCCTCTGTGACTCTCTCCAACATGTTGCTTGATTCATTGCTGCGAGTGTCAGAGTTCACCGAAAGCTTTTGTTTTCCTTCCACAGATTATCGCTCCCCCTGAGCGTAAGTACTCTGTCTGGATCGGGGGCTCCATCCTGGCTTCCCTGTCCACCTTCCAGCAGATGTGGATCAGCAAGCAAGAGTATGATGAGGCAGGCCCCTCCATTGTCCATCGCAAATGCTTCTAAGGTGCCTTCTCTCTTAGTCTACATTCAGGATGACAGTATTATGCTTCTTGGAGTCTTCTGAACCACCCTCCCTTATCTCTCATCAATCATTGTACAGTTTGTTTACACATGTGCAATTTATTTGTGCTTCTAATATTTATTGCTTTATATAAATAAACCAGACCAGGACTTGCAACGTACAAAAGCCTCTCTCCTTTCTTTTTCTGGGAGGCATGGGGTGGGGCCAGTGTAGGCTTATTTCAGTCTGTGAATTCACATACTGGTGGCTTTGCCCCCAGGAGCACTGTAACATCAGTACCACAAAGCACGTCAGACGAATTGGTGTGACATTTAGCTGGGAGATAACACACTAAATATCAATTTTACACTTTGGGATGGAATCATGAATATATGTCACATCTGAAAAGTAGATTAGCTTTAACTCTGCGTCGGTGAGACACATGAAATCGGATTTCACAATTCTTTGGGATTCGTTGCTGTGAATGACAGTGAAAGTTGTTGCAGCGTATGTTCCAGTTGTTTCGTCGCTTTGTAGAAACTTTGTAGAAATGTACATATTAGTAATGGGAAAGTCAAAGATTATTTTAAATAAGTTAGTTTCAATTCTCAATTCTAGACTTCTCAGTTGTCTTCCTGAGGGCTATGCGTTTCCATGGTGAAACATGACCCTTGGGTCTTGCCATGTCCCGTTCCGAATATTCCCAAAGTAGATCAAGACCACTGTGCATGCTTGAAATAAATGTGAGGAAACAGGCACCAGATATTTTTGCTTCATCAGTAACTAACCTGTGTGACAGAGGTTTTTGGGCTGTTCATATCTTTGAAATCTTGGGCTGTGGGGTTCAGTGCAGTGAAGGCTGTGAAGTCTACCAAGAGGTGAAGGGGAGTGGGGAGCCACAATATTCCCTTTATTCTATGCTGGACTCTCTGCAAAGTATGCTGGGGCGGGGGTTGGGGGCCACTGGGGACAGTGTCCAAAAGAATCAGTCGTGCTCTGTCCCTGAAGGGCTCACATCCTCTACAGGGAGCTCCCAGTGTATGCGATCTGGGAAGCTTCCAGGAGATGGGCCTGGGTCTGGGTCTTGAAGAATGGTTAAGAATTACAGAGGTGAGAAGAGCGGGCAGGAAATTTCAGCAGAAGGAAATAGGGCAGAAGCCAGCAAACAAGTCACAGGGCAGGCTGGTTGGAGCTGATGACTTAGGAAATCAATTTGTGCTGGTAAATTTCCACCTGATTGTGGAAGCTCTAAAATTTTTCATTTTCAAGTTAATTGTTCATGAACCGTTGGAGCATTTGAATGGATGTAATTAAACTTTTATCTATTGGTGAGGGAATCTAGACAGATGAAGCAAGTGGTTCAATGTCATACAGCTTGTGGGATACCCAAGATAGGAAGCCAGATTTTCTGACATCGAATCTAATGGTGCTTCTCAAACCATCTTGAGTCATAAAACTTCAGTCTTCAGCTATACTCGTAAAGTTATAAGCATAAACATATAGACATAAAGCTTTAGTCATGGTCTTGGGGCATTTTATCACATACCTTTTGGGAGTCTGGGTTCAAAATTTGGAGTATTTGGGGCTCATCAGACATCTTTAGTAAAGTTGCCAATGCCATTATTCAGGGTCGTAATTGTGTCTTTATGTTATTCATCCCAAAAGTATCTTTTGATCCCTGACTCTGGGCCAAGCACAGTAGCAGGTGCAGGGGACACAAAGATAGACCAAAGCACATTTTCTGGGCTTCAGGAGTTCAGAGTTTAGAGGCCGTGCTATTATATGGTAGTAGCCTGAGCAAACTAACATAAGATTTTCCCACATTTTGGGCTTGATGCCCTAAGATTCATGGTCCAGCAACTTACTAGTGTCTGGACCAAAAGGGTATCTTCCTATGATTCTAACAAAAATTCCAGGGAAGTCTCAGTCCGGCCAGGTTTGAGGACTGAATCTTTCCATCCTTACCATGGGAACTGATCGATATGAAGTAAGGGAGGAGTATTCTCCAATGAAAGAGAACAAAATAAATGGCATAAACACCATACTTAATGAGCTAGACCAGGAGGGAAAACTTAGTAGTTTGTGGGCAAGGGCTCCAACTTACAGTTTGAGAGTTTTATTTGATTTAACAGGCCATGAGAAGGTCTTGAGAAGAGCAATGACTTTATTCAAACAAAACTGGGGGGTGAGACTGGGAAGCTTTGGATGATGGTATGTGTGAGTGGCCAGATATTTTTCAGACTCCACTGTGGCCCAGGGACCTAGGAACCTAACGGTCGCTCTATGACCAGATTAGCCAGTGTTTAGAAGAAATAAGTCAGATTCACTTTGTGATTAACATGGTATAAATGCTATAAATATTTCCTAGTAACTGGAAGATACTGAAGAAATTTTGAGTCCTTTAGGCCAAAACCAACAAAGATCAATAATCAATTTAAGTTTGTTAACTTTAATAGAGCAAAGAGTAATTTTATTTCAGCCCAAAGTCCTGAGTTTATTCAGAAATAACAGAGGAATTGCAATTTGGGACAAGCAAGATATGGTGAACCGTCAGCCAGCCCAAAAGGACAAAAAGAAGGTCAGCTTTTTTTTGGGTTTTAGGAGGAAATTGGAGAGGATTGCTTAGAACAAAAGTTTATTGGAAAAGAACCAGAGTTCGAGATTGTGGTTTCTCACTGTCTGCAAGTGGGAGTTAGTGCGATGCTGCCTGGGCAGGGAGGGATCTTCTTTCCTTCTCTGAAAAGCAGGAGACAAAATTCCTATATGAAAAATGTCCTCCTGTGCTGGAGTGATTCTTACCTTCCTTGTTCCTCTGGTGACACAGGCTGCAGAGTGGTGCATGCAGAAGAGCTCCCCCTTCAGGGCTTCCCTGCTCCATTGTAAATGAGATTTCCTTTATTTATTTTCCCAAGGTCTCTGGGGCTCCTTATACAAGGAGTTTCTCCTTAGGGCACAGCTTGGCTGTTGCTATGACAACCAAACTCCCATTAGGAAGCTACAGGATAAAAGCTCTTGGAGAGATTGCCAAAGTATACTCTGGGTCCTTGATGAGCTCAAAAGTCGAAGCAGTTCAGGCATCAGCTCTGTGTGCAACGAACGGATGCGAGCAAGACTGACCAGGCAGATAAAGAGCTCTGGGTGCTCTCTCCTGCTTGATGAAGGACAGCTGAACCAGGTGAGAGCTAAGCAGGGGTGGTGTGCAGGACCCCCAACAGGGTTGTTTGCTTATGGCTCTGCATTGTTTCATAGCAACTCCCATGGCAATCAGGGTTGGAGAGAGGAGATAGAAAGAAAACAGACCCAAGGGAAAGTTGCAGTCAAGCTGAATTACAATATGGCATTAGTAGTAGATGAAAAATGGACTCTGCGGTCAAATGTAAGCAAGGCCTTGGATCAACAGGTTTGCTTGAAGAACTTTGGAAATACTACTGGATAATGACAGGGTAGGCATCATGTAGGGTAGCGTACGATAGCAGGCATCGTGTAGGAAGTTAAAAGGCAAATCTGACTTAGGCACAATAGTGACATTTTCCTCAAGACACCTTTAACTCTAGGATCTACCTTTTGGACTTTTTTTCCAGGATCTACCACCCAGGGCTGGTTACCAGGGACACTCTCCCTACCACTCATATCTTGATGACCCTTAACTTATTGCGTTTCTCTAGAGACGAGGCCATGCTAATTAACATGTCAGTTACCTAATCTATGTCCCTGGGGGAAAGTTAGAACATATTTTCCCACTAGAGAACACACCCATAATTTAACAATACTTTTCTGTGTATCTATAATAATAATCATCATCATCATCATCATACTAACCTGAAGGTTTGATGTTGCATGAGCTTTCAATCAAAAAGATTAAGTTCAAATCCTGGTTTTACCACTGACTAGTTGACTAGTTGAGCCCCTCTGAACCTCAGAACAGAGGGACTAACTTAAATCATGCTCTCAGGGGCACCTGAGTGGCTCAGTGGTTAAGGGTCTGCCTTGAGCTCAGGTCATGGCTCTCTGCTCAGCAGGGAACCTACGTCTCCCTCTCCCTCTGTCTACTGCTCTGCCTACTAGTGCACTCTCTTTTTCTGTCAAATAAATGAATAAAATCTCTCTCTCAAAAAACAAAGATGGTTTTCATAAGCAGGAATGATAGGATGTGCCATGGGTTGGATGGGGCAGGCAAGAAGACAGAGGAACCGCTGAAGCTCCCCAGGCTCCTGGCTTGAATGGACTATGTGTTTTCAAGGAAATTAAAATTTTGAGGTGATTCAAATGCCTCTCCAGTCCTACAATGGAGAAAGGGCATCATCCAAAGGTGGGATTTGCCCTGCGTTTGAGAAGTGTTAAGGTTTTGGGAGAAAAGGAGGGAGACTGAAGGTTTAGGGGACATGAAAGTGTTAGGGAGACCTGACTGGAGCAGAAAGTGTGTGTGGGGAGGCAGCAGTCAGGCAGACTGGGATCCAGTAGGATGAGGACTAGGGCATGGGTTTTGGAGACACAAGAGGACACTGTTCTTGACTAATAAACCCAAACAATGATAGAACGGCCCTACAAAGTTCCTGTGAAAATGAAACGGGTTAAAGTTGATACTATGCTCAGGCCTTGACACATAGTAGGACCTTAATTAGTGCTCTATCATAATTGTTATTAATTAATATTTTTACACTTACATATACTTATGTATATATAGTATATATAATATATATTATACATTATACACATGTGTGTGAGTGTGTGTTCATGCACACATAAGAATTGAAAGACAAGTGTGGAAATTCAGATTTGATATGAGAGAATATGTGTCCTCTGCTGATGTTTCCTGAGAAATGATCCACTG
Source organism: Taxidea taxus jeffersonii (assembly GCA_003697995.1). Classification (NCBI taxonomy): domain Eukaryota; kingdom Metazoa; phylum Chordata; class Mammalia; order Carnivora; family Mustelidae; genus Taxidea; species Taxidea taxus. The sequence continues at coordinate 27,410 of ML109095.1, forward strand.
AATAATATTTAAAGACGGTGAACTCTGGCATTTGGATCCAGAATGGTCTAGTGAGCAGAGATCCTTGTTCAATAATCCAAGAGCAACTAGAGAATTCAGGAAGCACCTACGCCAAAGGCTGAGAATGTAAAGCTAGACTCTCCTTCATCTGCCATAGGAGAGACGGACCTAAATAACTTCAGCACTTCAGGATGAAGGCTTCAAAGAGTTCAATTAATAATCACAGTGGCCTTACATTACAGAGCCTCTTAAAAAAAAAAATCTAAATCGACTTTCTAAATTCTCGTGTAGGAAGCCCTTTTTGTAGCACGTTGAGCCTCCTCTCAAGCTGAAGCAACTTATTTTAAATCTGTTTAAATCTTACAGTAAAGGGTAGCCACATTCTCTTTTATACCCACTACTCTGGAGTGTCAATTCCATTGTGTTTTAATAACTGGTTTGATTTTAATACATAAAAGGGAGCTCTGTCACTGAAATATAGTATGAGGATTCCAGTTTTTAAAAAGAAAACCGTAGGCTGGTACGGATGAGAGTTTCAGCAGGAAGAACTTGATGAGTATTTACTCCAAATATAAATCTTAATAGGGAGGAAATAAAATATAAAATATATATCCAAACTCTTAAGAGAAAGAAGCATGATACCAGGAATTGAAAATCTACTACAATACAATACTATAATGTTGAGTTGAAGCCTCCATCAGCCTGGGTCCCCACAGGACTGGAATGAGTAGTATCTTCTGTGGACACAAAGCATCAGTGAGAAATACACTGTTAAGTGACCCATGAACTTGTTTGTTACCACGGCATAACTGAGCCTGTTCTGACTGTTAGCACCAGCTTCCGACTCTGACCTCCCTAGGATTTCACTTGGCTCAAGGGCTCTGAGTTATTTCACGTGGGATGGTTGTTCAGGGTGTCCAAAGTCCCACCCTATCAGAAACGGAAATCTGGTATTGGGTAATTTTATTCAGTTGGCTGGGGGAGGTTGTTTTTCTTTGGCATATGAATGAAGTAGAAGATCTATCGGAGCTTACATCTTGTTGGTTCAACATGTGAGCAGCACGCTCAGGAGGTAAAAATGAAGGGTCCCATCCGGGTTACTTTGTTTTAGTCTGTGTCCAAAGTTTGCACCCAAACCTGCCTCATCATTGAAATAGTTTATCTTATTCTTTTTTAAACAAAAGCTTCAAGATATAATTCGCATCCCATACAATTCAGCCGTTTAGAGTATACAATTTAATTGGTTCTTGGTATATTCACAGACAGATGCAGCCATCACCACAGTCAATTTTGGAACATTTTCTTCATCTTAAGAAGAAACCTCATACCCTTTAGCTCTTATTCCCACATCTAGAAGGACTGGTGAGATGATCCTGTTGCATATTCCTTCTCTCCAGGGAAAAACAAAATTATGACCTCGTCTCACCAAAGTTCCCTATTGTGAGAAAAGTAAGGGAAACCATCATGGCCTTTCTTCATGGGATTCCTTCTGCACGGGCCTCTTGCCTCCTCATGGCCAAGAACTTCCACAGCGCACAGAAGACTCCTGGAGACACTCATCTAAGTTAGACTCCTGCTTCACAGCCACCTTTGGTTCATTTCCTTTGTAGCACATATTATATGATCTTTGTTTTAATTTTATTAGGTGTAGTTTATATACAATAACACACGTCCATTTTAAGCAAGAAATTCAATGAGTTTTGACAAATATGTATACCCAGGGCCACTGTTGCAATCAAGATATAGCACACGTTCCATCCCCTCTCAAATTCCCTCCTGTCCTTCCAAATTCAGTCCTCCCCACCTCCATCCCAGGCAGCCCTTTCTGTCGCTATAGATTAGTCATTATTTTTATGTTCAGTTAGCCAGTACATAGTACTATAGATTAGTTTTGTCTGTTCTTTAATTTTGTACTAATCATAATTTAAATTGTTAGCTTACTTATTTCCTTTATCTCTACTACTAAACTTTTTTTTTTAAACCATGATTTTCTAGCACAGCATGTCTAGCACAGAGCCAGACAGTGTCAGAAGGAATGGACCCCAAATCATTCCATTTATCAACTCTATTTTTTTAGAAAACATAAGAATCTAAGTATTTGATAGTAACAGAGAGGACTTTTTTGTGAGGGCTAACAAACAGGAGTCCCTTGTTCATCTCTTTTCCTTTCTTGCCCTCCCTGCCCTCCTCTTTTTCATCACAGCAATGTCAAAAGTAGCGAAGTGGGGAGAAAAGTTGTAGAGAAGTCACTGGTCTTTTGCCTTTGGGCAAAACATATCATTTGGAATGAAAGGGTAGGACCAGCCTCATTCATTAGTAATGTTTTGTAACTTTCAAGTTTGAGCTTTCGACTTTGTCAATGAAGGCGGCTCTCAGGGCTTCTTGCAAATCCATCCATGCCTTTGACAACAGGATATGAGATCAACTCAAACCACATCTCTACGTCCAAAAAATACATTCAAAACGGGTGTCCTATTTGTTCAAATATTTGACAAAATATTTCTTAAAACCCTGTCTACACTATGAGGGCAAGTTAGGGATTTTTTTAAAGACTTATTTATTTGAAAGAGGGAGGGAAAGAGAGAGTGTGAGCAGGGGGAAAGGGCAGAGGGAGAGAGAGAATCCTTAAGCAGACTCCCCCGCCAAGTGCAGAGCCTGACCTGAGACCCTGAGATCCTGTCCTGAGCCAAAATCAAGAGTCAGATGCTTAAGCTCCTGAGCCACCCAGGCACTCCCATTTTTGATAGAGTATTTGTTACTGTAATATAATCAACCCTTAAAGCACATACCTAGGAACTGGCCCCTCTCATTCAGGCACAGGAGAGGGTGGGGTCACGTTGGGCATCTCTACTGTATAGCCGGAAGAGCTGAGGTACAGAGACTCTTTCGTGGGGTGCTCTTTTTTGCTTCTTTGCGTGCATTCCCTGCAGGCAATACGTGCAACCCTCTCCAGCCGAAGTTCTAAATCTCTTTCTCTCTCAACTATCTAGGACACATGAGAATTAACCTACTCATGTAGATTACAGGGCCCCAGCCCTCATTAACCTTAATATTGAAAGAAATACAGCTTTTGCAGCAGGGGAAGAGGAAATGCCCTTCCACTCAGCACAAATAGCAACATTGGCATGAGCAGAGGAAATAAACTGTGCAGGAGGCAATTTATCCAATGGAGATTCTGTTGTCCAGTCAGTGAACATTTCCCATATGTAATCCCTCTGGATTTGTGGACTCCTTTATAAAGTGTTATAAAGTTGCATCCCTAGGGTTATTATTATTTATTTTTTTACAGTAGATCAAGGTGCTGTCTACTCCGTATTTTCTTCTGTCCTTTGATTTAATGACTCTGTCCCGAAAATCTCATCTTCCTCCACAAGAGGCACTTGATTGCTATTTGTTGAAGAATTGAATAGCTGACACTTCATTCTTAAATACTGTAGTCAAACGTACCCTAGACTTTCTCTTTTCCAGACACAGCCTCTCGGTCCTTAAATGGGATTTAAGGACTAAGCGAATCTCAGCCATGTCCTCATCCCTTCTCTTTCGAAGTTGTTGCTTCTGTCAATGACACTGAGTTTGGGGGGGCAGTTACGATGTGGAGGGGATTAGAAGTGGGAAGACAGGACAGGATATAAATTCATAACCCTAGCAAATTAGAAAAATGCTTGAGGACTAGCTTGTGTCTTGGGGAAGGCAGAAACAGGAGATGAGTGGGGAAGAAGCAGCCCAGACCATGACCGCTGATTGGCAGTACAAATTCTAGAAGCCAGTAAAGCCACGGAAGGGGGTGCCTGCATGGCTCAGTCAGTTAAGTGTCTGCCTTCGGCTCAGGTCATGATCCCAGGGTCCTGAGATCAATCCCAGGGTCCTGAGTTCAAGCCCAGTGTTGGGTTCCCTGCTCAGCTCCTCCCTCTCTTCCCTGCTTATGCTCTCTCCTGCTATCTCTGTCTCTCTCTCTCTCTCAAATAAATAATAAAATCTTAAAATAAATAAATAAGCCCATGTAAGAAAAGTCGGGCAACCGGGTCGTGCACAGAGAAGTGGTAGCTTATGAAACTTTCTCATTTTGTTAAACGTTGATGATGCCCCCTTGCCAGACCAGGGTCTGACGTTTCCAGGAAGGCTAGGCAAACAGCCACAACTGCTCATTCTCTTCCATTCAAACAGTCATGACTCTCCTCTTGGGTCAGGCCAACAGGCAAGTGTTCAGTTGCCCACCAGAATGATTTGATATTGTTTAGAACTGTGTTTTTCAGACTGTAGGTCATGAGCCATTAAATGAGTCTTGAAAGTAGTTGAATAGATTCCAACCAACATTTTAAAAAAAGCAACCAAGCAGGGCAGAACATAGAAAACATCAGACTATACTGTTTATAGTGAGGGTAAATAATGCTTTGTGAACTCTGTTTTTAGTCTATATGTGTATGCACTAGGTTATAACATAAATTTTGTTTTGTTTTGTCTTTTGTGGGGGCTCTGGGGGATCGTGGTGGAAAAAAAAGTTTGAAAAGTACTGGTTTACAACTCCCAATTTCCAGATATTCTTTTAAAAAACAATTTTATTGGAAAAGTTTCAAACATCCATAAAAGTAGTGACGATAATAAAACAGACTCT